>JAVQKC010100035.1:0-14914 GCA_036025475.1 Philypnodon macrostomus | reverse complement strand
TTTACCCGTCCCTGTAGACCGGGTCAATAGCATGGCCGTCTGCCAGGTGAAAGGTTGTCTTCGGCTTAATCAATGTAGAGAACGAGATACTGTGGAACGTGTGTAGCCCACACTGTGATTATCAAAGAAAACTATTCCTGCTAGGGTTCAACAGCCAACTTCCTTCAAAAGGGTTTACCCGATTGATTTGACAGCTAATTTACGGAGGAGATTTGCATAAGGCCATCCGCTAATAAGACAGGCTTCTTCAACACTTTTGTCTTTCCCTCCTCACTCTCTTCATTCCTTTTTAGACTGCGCTAAATAGTATAAACAGCTAAACAGATAATGTAAGCGAATTAGCCAAACAAGGGGATTCAAATTGGATATTGATCATGTGGCCAAAGCCTTGTGTTTTTCTTGTGTTCTTGTTCAAGCCTGTCTTTAAAAGATTGATTCACAATGTCACGCTTCACACATCTTACTGCGTGGTGGTCTGTATTGCTCGGAAGGCTCCCGAATGCATCTTGTCACGCCATGCTAAGTGCTTTGACACGGGCTGACGAAAGAGGCCTGCCATTCTTCAAAGTGTTGTCCAGGTAAAGGTGGTAGTGAGGCTTTTAAGGGAAGGACAACATCTACTGTTCAAAACATCTGAGTGACAGAGGAGAGGGCAGAATGGAGATGGTTTTTGAAAAATGTCACACGCTTCCTGGGAAAGAGCTGAATTTGATGTGCTTAGCCCTGGATGCAGTTTAGGACTTGTTTAGACATGATCTGGACATTGTTTAGTTCTGCCCTGGTTTAATACTGACTTCCATCAATCCTTCCATCCATCCATTTTCTTCCGCTTGTCTGAAACCGGGTCGCGAAGGCAGCAGGGAACTCCCACCTTCGACCACCGCCCAATCCACATTGCACCAGCCCTTTATGGTACCTCGCGCGGGTGATGGGTCCACGGGAGGGCCTGACAGCGTGTGCTCGGGTGGGGACTCGAACCACCGACCCTCCGGTTGAAGGGCGAGCATCTACCCACTGCGCCACCGTCACGGCCTTAATACTGACTTATTTTTCTTAATCATTTTAACCCCTTTTTTTTTTTACCTGATTTAGCTCCATTTTATGGATACATAAATAGGGTTGTTTATGGAAGGGCATCTCGTGTAAAAAAAAACCTGCAAAAGTGCTTGAGCACCGAATAAAAAAAAACGAGCAGCAATTACTTCCATTTTTCAGTCTTGGCATCATACCCAGCAAAATATTCCTTTTTGAGACACACCATGGGGAGTCAACAGGTTCATTGTTCTCAAAGTGGCCTTGTTACGGAGGGGTCAGCGGAGGGGACGGGAATAACAAAGGAGAGAGCAGGAAGCTGAGTCACAGTGAACACCTTTGTGAACAAGTGCACACGTGTGGAAATGAATGATGTCTTTTTATGTTGTCTACTAAAACATGCACGTTGACCTCCAGATCTAACTTCACCACATATACTTCACTGATTACAGATCAGTAGTGATTATGGCTGGGCCCGTGCTTGGTCCAATCAGCACTACTCAATTAAAATAGATTGTAGGATTTAGAAAAGACATCCTACAAACAGGTCACCCCAGTTGACCTAACAGATCGGGTTTATTCCTTACTATATATTATAATACAATCTTTTCTTTGTATAGTTATTTTGTTTAGCCCTTCAGTGCAGGGAAAAGAGCTACAGTGTGCTCATAAAACCTCATAATTGCCTTCACAGACGGGTGAGCTGTTGGGTGAATCGCTAATGTAGTAGCAGTGCTAGCATGACAAATAACTGATAACACAAAAAAGGCCGAACAGCTCCACAAAAGAGCACCACCACGTCACGCTGACACACCATCTGTGAGCTTTAGCACCGAACTTATTCAGTGTTCTTGAAGATGTGGAGATCATTTCTTCAGTCATGACTAGTGCTGTTGGACTTTTGAGAGATCTGAAAGTTAATTTGTTTAAAGACTCAAAATAAAGTTACTTAAAATGTAAAACGTGCTTCAAAGTGTCCTTAGTTTACACTACCAGTCACTGCACTAAAACAGAGAACAAGAATAGCATGTCGGTGTTATTTTGTGTGGGGCATAGTCACATAGGAAGCCCGTATTTTTTTTCACTTAACAACACAAATTCAAGTTATAAAAGAAGTTGTTTAAAACGAAAAAAAATATATATATTACTCCAAATAACATTTACTGTGCATTAGAGGCTATCAATTAGGCTCACTGAAAAAATCAATATATGATATTCATAAATTCGGGACTCTGTGGGACATAAAATCAATCAATCAACCAATAATAGATCTTGTGGGTAAGTCTATGATTGGTTGATTGAGGTAGCTTCAACTGTTACTGGTTTATTGAGGTAGCTCTGTCAGTTATTGGCTTAGCCTCCTGCGAAAATCAGGAAGTGTTCAAGAATAAGGAAGTGTTCTGTTGTACACATTAGCTCTGGTGCTAACTAGTTGTGCAATGGCTGAGAGAGAAAACTGAAGGCAATATCTGCAAAAAAAATACTGTTTTCAAAGTCTATGAAGAGGAGAAAAGGGGAAGGAGGAAAGAATTATACTAAAGTCATTTTTATGGATTTATGCTATATTTAGAGATGCTAATGCTAATCGCGAGTGTGACATTGACAGACACTAGTTTCTGAATATTTGCAAACGACCTCTTTTACTTTTAAGTTGAAGCATTTATTGTCATTACAGACTACATAATTACATAGTCTAGATCAGTTGCTTAGTTCTTAATTGACCAACCTGACTGAGGCAGCAAGACTAGATTCTTGCAATATTTCTGTTTAAGTCTGGTCCTGCAAAAACCATAAAACTTTCAGCACTACTATAATCTGTTCTCTGTGCTTGTCTTTTTCCTGTGCTGTTTGTTGTGTATAAATGCCCCAGCTGTGGCTACAAAGCTTACCAGCACAAGTGTTTGAATTTGGATTAAATTAATAATGTCGTATAGGCTTGAAAGACACAAAGCATGTTTGAAATGGCAATGGCTATAATTTTTCAAAATTGCGGCTCTATTTTGGTACATAAAAGGAGCAGAACTGAACCAAGCCAAACACATAGAAGTCCTTGCCCAGTGGTCGCTTTCTGAGAGCTGATAACAGGCCTTTGATTTGGGTGCAATCAGTGATTTGAAATGCACCTGGGAGTCTGGGGGGGTTAGTAAATGAGGGCCAATCACGGGGCTATTTGGCCTGCAGCTGCACTTAACTCCAGCTCCCTGTGATGGAGAGAACAAAAGGCAGTGATGGACAGAGAGAGCGTCGGGTGCAATGATCTGAGCAGAAGAAAGAGAAGAGAAGCCACGGGAACAATGACAGTGATTATTTAGTGGTAAAAGTGACATATTGTGCTGGTTCTTTATGCCGGATTTAATAATGTTTATATTAGGACGTATGCTGGTGATGCCCTTTGTAAAGATGAGTGGGAAACACATTGTAAAGTACAGCGCAGATTGCAATTCCATACCTGCACATTTACATTTTTCTGTCTTACAATACAATGGGGCGGGAGTGGCTCAGGAGGTATAGAGCAGAGGTTGGTGGTTCAATCCCCGCCTGTTTTATACTATTGTTGTGTCCGTAGGCAAGACACTTCACCCACAATGCCATGTTATAGTGCTGATGTGCTCTGTTTGAACTGGTATGGCTGCCTTTCCTATAGAGCAGGGCTACAGAGGTTCTTTGCCACCATCAACGTGTGACTGTGGAGTAAATAACGTAATAGTCAGGGGCTTTGTTTCTAAAAAGTTACCCTGTACATCCAATCTATTATTATTCCTATATAGAACCATAATAAACTAAATCAAGACTGTTACATGGTCAAGATGTATGAAGTGTCTTGCCCAAGGACCACATGCCCAGGCGTGGATCAAACTGACAACCTACTACTGCTCTCTCTACTGTGCCACCACTGGTTTCCAATGAAGCTGATAATCAATGGTCGGTCATAGACATTTTATACCAATTGACTACATGCCTTTGAGAATAAATGCCGCCTCTTCCACATAGTTACTTATCATACACAAAACCCATGTATTTTATTTCAAGGTCTGAACAGGTCTGATCGAACACCTCATCTCTTGCAAATTGTAAGAAGAAGGAAGTGGACATGAATCGATATAATCTTATTAAAGTAGACTATAGTCACAATCCAGGGAGCCTCCACGGTCACAGTAATTCATTCTGTGCTTTAGAATTCTGTTAAAACTAGTCTCTATTGAAATAAATTCAAGCTATGACCTAAATATTTATGTTCCAGCTTTTTCAAGTTAAAGCCAATGTACATAACTGGGCTTTTTCCTTTGACTATTGTAATGGTTTAGTCTAGCACTTTCCTCTGTTGCCACAGCAGCCCTGGGGCAGACTGCCATGCCATGCATACAACCTTTTGGACTGCCACCAAAAATGATTCACACATACATAAGATGTTTTGCTCACTGACACAAGGGCAATATCACTGATAGGAGTGGGAATGAAACTGGCCAAAAGCCTAACTGTAGACCCTTTAAAATGTTGGTCATATGGAATGTTCAAAATGTCGGAACGGAAGCGACTGGAGCAAAAGTGAGTTAACTTAATAAAAAAGTAGAATTTGTGGTGAGGGGTAGAATAATTCTGAACATACAATAAAAAAAAATAATTGTGGTCATCAACATTCCTATGAGGACTTGTCCAGAAAAAACCTAAAAATCAAGAGTTTTACCTCCAGCCAAAAGTCTAACTGTTACTAATGTGTACTTTGTGACATGTGACATGTAGCAGAGTGGTAGCCATTTGTCAAAAACACCTTAATTTGCAATAGGTTAATTCTAATTTCTGAAAATGTATTATGGTCTTGCCTCCAGTTGCTTTCAATCCGGAATTTAGAACTTTCTGTTTACAAACTTTGAAAGGGTCAATAAACTGCATGTTTCAGCTGCATTTTGCCTGAAAGAAACTTGAGTTGATCCTGTGGGCCTTACATTTTAGTTGGCAGTAGTCAGCGTAAGGAGACATTTTTAAATTCTCCTGTGCTATGTAGGCACACTGTCTGTAAGCCCTGCCTTCTGTCCACTAATTCCACAGTAAAGAAGGATTTTCTCCAACCTAAAATAGTCCTGCTCAGCTCAACAGTGTCGTAATGACTTAATTATCTCAAATGTATTCGGATGATGCTGCCAGTACCCATTTTTTCCCCCTTAAACAGGGAGGAATATTCCAGGCCATGTCTTTCTTAAGCTGCTGTTGATTGGCATAACATCTGCTCATCTTAGAAAATGAGACTTTTATCGCAGCGAGATCCCGGGTTACGCCTCGACAAGAGAACATTGTCTTCTGATGTAGAAAGTATATTTAGACACAATGTGGGGACAATTCAATTCTGAACTCTGAAGGTCACCATTGTCTTCTTGCAGTGTGTGGCATGTGGAGGTGCAGTGGGTGATGATGGATTTGATAGATTTGTTTTTCCTTGTTAATGAGTTAAAACACACATCTCATAGACCGTGAAAATTGAAAAAGATTGCTACAATGCATGTTTTAGACTTTTGAAATAAATTAATGCAGCTGCAGTACCTAATATTTTTACTTTGTATTTGAGCAAAAATAACTGCAGTCAATAGTACAGCATACCAGAAGTCATCTGAGAAAAAATGAGACTCTGAGACCCTCTGTGGGCTGTATTATAAGGGTTCAAAATGAGACTCTGAGACCCTCTGTGGGCTGTATTATAAGGGTTCAAAATGAGACTCTGAGACCCTCTGTGGGCTGTATTATAAGGGATCAAAATGAGACTCTGAGACCCTCAGTGGGCTGTATTATAAGGGTTTAAAATGAGACTCTGAGACCCTCTGTGGACTGTATTAAAAGGGTTCAAAATGAGACTCTGAGACCCTCTGTGGGCTGTATTATAAGGGTTCTTTTTTAAGAGTGCACAGGCACACGCTTCCACAGTACAGCAGCACTCTGATTGGTTGAAACATTGTTGATTTATCAAGAATAATGTGAGGGAGCTGATGTTTTATTTCAAAATTCACACAGCTAATTAAATTTTTTTGGTTCAAAGAGGAAAAAAAACAACTTCAGACTGCTGTTCATTATCCAGATATTTCCTGGTTTGTGTGAGACCGTAACAGAAGGTTGTAGTGCATCATTCAAACATAGAGAAAATGAGGTACTGCAACTTTACCTATTCCATCAATCCATCCATCCATTTTCCCTGGCTGCAGTTTAGGACTTGACTTGACTTAGGACATGATCTGGACATTGTTTAGTTCTGCCCTGGTTTAATACTGACTTCCATCCATCCATCCATTTTCTTCCGCTTGTCCGAAACCAGGTCGCGGAGGCAGCAGTCTAAGCAGGGAACTCCCACCTTCGACCACCGCCCGATCCACATTGCACCAGCCTTTACCTATTCCAATAAACAATAACTTTGATAACTCGATGTATTCACAATGGAGGTCACCAATCGTTCAGCACCAGTATTGTCTGATGTGATCCCCACAGTTGTCACAGCTGCCCTGAAGCAGACTCAAACAAACGGCCTCAAACATAGGCAAGGTAGATGAAGTGTCTTGCTCAGTAATAACAATGTTGGGAATCAAACCATCAATCTTCCACTTACTAAGTCACTGCCTCCCCCACATCTGGCTTTCAACAAATCTAAAATCACTCCTAATGCCAGATACACAAAGAGCTTTTAAACCCTAACGGTAACATTAAATGGTCTTTTCTTAGCCAGCCTAGAGTGCCAATGAATAATTTAACAGTCCCGCAGTCCAAATGTCACCGTGGGGGAATTGTTTGCGCTGCCTGGTAATTAGGATTTCATTGTTTGTTGTATAGGCTTGAGATTCCTGTCATTCCATATTTCACCTCGGCATATCTTTGCACTTGTGGATCCGAGAAGAGAGAAGACAATACACATATTTGAGATTATCTTCACCTTTGGTCTAGTGGAGAGGCTCAGACACATATTGACAGTGACACCACAATGTGTATGAAAATGCTGCTGTAGTATTAGCAATGGAAGCTTGCTACAAAAACTGGTGTATTTGAAAATATTCCTGGTGAATCCCTCAGTACCATACATATTCATCCACTTATCCAAGGGTAAGGTAGCAGTCTTCCATTTCCCTGAACATTTCTCTTAGCTCTCCAATGGGCCCTAGGTCTTTCCTGGGTCCTCCTACAAGTAGGACTAGCCCCAGAATACCACCACAACAGGAAGATGTCCAGAGGGAACTCATGACAGATGCCTGTGCCACCTCAAGTGCTCCTTTCAATGTGGAGGAGATCTCCCATAGAGAACTCATCTTGGCTGCTTCATAACAATGATGTATTTGTATAATATAGCACTTTTCTAGACTCTCAAAGATGATTTACAATTTCATGCACTTCAGTCACACTGCGCCTGTGGTCCCTCCTGATCACCACAATCTCACATTCACACATGTGAAAGTTGGGTATCCCAGGGACACAACAATATGTGCTTGGGTGGGGATTTGAACCGGCAACCCTCCCGGTTCTAGGGAAACCTTTACACACACTGCAGGAAGGTTTCCTCTTCCACTTTCCCCTACCAGTAAAAGTGAAAGAGATGGTTAAACTCAATAGGACTTTCCTGGTTAGACAAAGGTAAAATGAAAATCCCTACAGCTATGGGCCTTAGGCAGGGTAGACATTAAGAACATTAACAACAATCTACTCACATCTGGGTGGCTCATTTAGCATTCAGCATTAGCTTGGTTGTATGAGATTAGGTGAAATATTGTTTCCTACATCCCTACATCAGACCATGTCCCCCAGTGCATTATAGATTTGTATCAAATGAACGTCATTTCCATTTTTTGTGTTCTCTGCTGTGTATATATCCTGTGTAAAAGTGACATGGCCTTGGACTCTAGTGTCATCCTAGTTCTGCCTCATTGTGTATTCTCATTGGACGACCCGCAGACATCATCAAAATTCAGTCTCTCCGTGATAAGAGCCTGCCAGCCACACTGAAGCCCCCAAAATGTATATCTTTCCATTTAGACTACCTTTGACTTTCTTCCTCCCCGTTCCGCAGAAAAGCAATTAATGTTCAACAGAGACACGCACTGGCGAGTCTGCCTTGTGGTCGGCGAAACAGGCCTGATTTTTTAATAAACCGAGAAGTTAATAAGGAGTAAGGCCATTTAAAATTCCATTATCAGAGCCAAGTGTGTGTTTTCCTGAGGAGAGGAAGCGTCACCTTTCACAGTGGTGTCCCGGGGGGAAATGACCGGGGATTTGAAGTTACAGAATGGCCTAGTCACTTTGCATTCATTGTATAAGTTTACCTTCTGTATTCTTGATTGGGACAAATATTTGAGTGAAATAAGTTGAGAGCCTAATACAAACTTCCTATTGTATTGCATGTTTAAAACCACTCCCAAAATAGTGGTGTGTCAATGTCTGGGTGTGTTCTGAGCATTTGACCGATGCTTCAATATCACTAGAGCAGGGATGTCCAAACCTTTATCACTGAGGGCCACATGGTCAAAAATGAATCCAGAGGAGGGCCACTCTCTGAGCTGACCGATTTCACTTCAGCACTGGTGTAAGGATATAGTGTTACAGTTGAATTATGAGATATATAGAGTCACATGCAGTAAAAATTCAATTTGGACCAATAGAGAGGTGAGCCTGAGGGGCATCGTTTGGACACCCCTGCTCTAGAGCAACCTGTGGGCAGTAAAGGACATAGTGAGATCTTTCTCTAGATTTTGAGCAGGAAACTGGACTACCCACAACGAGAACATGCTAACTCCACACAGAAAGGCCCTATTTCAGACAGGAATTGAACACAGGACCTTTTAGTAGTGAGGCACCAGTGCCAACCACTTGCATTCAATAAGTGAAATATATAACCAAAACCAATATGGTCAAAATATACCATCAAGTTGTTAGAAATGATGAAAATATTCAGAATTTGAAATGTGAGTGTGTTGTGAGTTTGAATCCAAATTGCCGAACGTCACTCCCCACTCATCTTCCTGATTTTCTGTCAGTCCACTGTCCTATCAAATAAAGCTTAAAAATGTCAAAAACATATCATCATAGTGACAGAAATGCATCATGAAGAGGAAACAAACATTCATAAGTCACACTGCACAGACGTCTACAGACACACCTCACAGATGTCTACAGACATGCCTCACAGATGTCTACAGACATGCCTCACAGACATCTACAGACACACCTCACAGTCGTCTACAGACACACCTGCACAGACATCTACAGACACACCTGCACAGACGTCTACAGACACACCTGCACAGATGTATACAGACACACCAATATGAATTACTGTAGCCTTCATCTAGATACAAAAAGCAACATAAATATTTTCTGTATCTTTCTCTCTGTATTGCATTTTAATTAGCTGCACCTTATGTCTTTACGGGAAGATCAATATGGCTTCTCTAATCCTCCTGCGATAACTACAGTCTTTTAAAAAAAAGATTGTGTGGTGCTAAATGGCTTCCTGAAGCGCCAGTAACAGGTCTCCTCCTATGTCTCCAGGATTGTCTCACAAGTCATGCACAATGTGGCTTTAGAGCAAACAGACTGCAAATGCAAATCTCTTGTTGTGGACCCATGTTGATGCTTTCATGTGAGCTGGACAGCATTGTTCTGGGGAAAGTCACTAATTTGCATAAGGTTAAAAAGTCTCTTTCAGATTCACTGTCATCTGAGAGGTTCCCAAACAGACCATATATGCCAGTGTAATAGTAGAAGAATTGATTTATTTTTTTAAATTATATATGATAAGATATATATATACGGGGCCATACCAGCTTGTCCGACCACAACTAAACACTAACACATCCATACATTCAGGCACATCCTCACATTCAGGCACATCCATACATTCAGGTACATCCTCACATTCAGGCACATCCATACATTCAGGCAAAACAGGGTGAAGTAGATGTTAAGCAAATACTATTTTGCATATACTCTTTGCAAACTGTCTAATTTGTTCTTTACAAGTGAGTGATTGGGCAAAAGACTGGATTATTTAAGCAAAACTGTAGCACCACATTTGAAGTTAGACTGGATTAATCTTACAATATATTTATGTTGGTACATGCTCTGTCATTGCACATTTCTTCAGTTTATGTCATTTACACATAGGCTGGGATACATTCTTGAATACCATATGGATACTGAGCTTCTCGAGTAGCAGCAGCAGCAGAGTGGAGGAGGTGAGGAGTGAGCAGTTTGTCGGAGGCTAAAAATAGGACAGTGTGTAAAATGCATTTCTGCTGTTTTTAGTCAATTTGAGAATTACCTTCCACAATATACAGTAAAAAGAAAAATGTATTTATAGCTGTAAATATGTGTATTCCTAACTTCCGACATGCATAGAACATTTTGATCAATCTACAGGGTAAATTGCAATTTGAGTATATTTTTGTCTCACACAGAAGATTGCTGCTTCATAAAACCTTTTAACTTCAAATTCAATGTACATCCAATCCACTGTTAATCATAATACTATTTATTTTTCTTTTTTAAATTAATTTAATTACAGTAAAATGAAGTGAAGAACAGAACATAAATTAATGCATTGTATCACAATTTAAAGATCTTCTCAGAGTTACAGATTATCATAACTTTATTTCACAGTTTGATTTTGTTATCACAATATCACACACCCCTACCTCATTCTAGAGTCAGGATGCACTTAGTCACTACCTGGGCTATCAGAGTAGTTGATGTTCAATGTAATTGCTGTAACAACTACACTATTAGATAAGCTCTCCTTTAGTTTTTATTTAGACTGTGTATTTTTTTAAAACACTCTTCTTTTATCAGAACCTAAAAGAGATGCTGCAGGTTTGGAATAAATTAAGCCAAATAAGATAAAGCAGTTAATGCTGTTCAGGGTTGATAAAGGGATCTACGCTCTTATCTGCAGCCTTACATTCGTTTTCCAAGAATAGCTTTTACAGGTGTTTCAATGGTGCACTTATATTAGACAATGAGGTTTTATCAGTGATGCGGTAACATCATTAGAGGGAAGGCTGAAAGGCAGATGGGCTTCCAGGAAGAACCACTCACAGTCTATTGATTTGTGAAGTGGGCAGAGCAGTAACACTTGTGTACAGTAGGACAAGGTGATTGTGTTTTTGCTTAAAACCAACTATGGGCAGCATTTGCAATGATTGGATTTTTTTCTGACTATAGGAAAATAGTATACAATATGTAAGGTATTATTGTTCTGTGGATGAGACATCAGTGTTTACTGGTTACCGTATGAGCTAAAAGGAGATAAAGCTCATTCTAGAAATTTACAGCATGTTTACGATGTTTATTTTGCTTTGGAAGCATGTACCAGCAATGGTAGGTAAAAAGTCAGACAACAAGTAGCTACAGGTTCAGTTATAAACAGTTAAATAATCAAACAACTGTAAAATCCTGTTGATAGCTGTGGTGTTTTTGTTGAGATTAGTTCAAATGATTATGTGTGAGCAAGGGAGGAAAGCATTATGGGAAATTGTTGTTTTCAAAATGATATGTATATTTCAATATATACAAGATAGCTGTTATAGTTTCGTTTTTGGTGTGGCTCTGGAGTTTGTCACATATTTATTATTATTATTATCTTTATATTTTACATTTGATTTGATTATACTGTATTGCCTTTGCACTGTCCAAAGCTTTCCGTACTGGTTTTTCTCTCCCTTTATCCAATACCATCCTGTGATAAAGTACATAGGCTTCTTGTACTTGCGGAGTATTGATTTGTAAAGTGCACAGTCCTGACAGACTCATGTACAGAGCATTTACTTCACAACAGTCCTGTCTCACACGTATAGATTATATTTTTAGCTCAGGTGCAGTGGTGCCCCATCAATTTTCTTGTCACACGTTGCAGCGAGAAGAATGACAGGCATTAGAGGCCGTCCTGGAACGACGATGAAGATGGGCCAAAATGGTGTCTTGATGCTTTTAAACTGGTCTTAGTGGTAACAGAGGGAAATGGTTGGATAATGAGATGTCTGTGATCTATAATTTGGAGACTGACAAGCTTCATGGAGGAGAATAACTGCAGGGAGAGGTGCTATGTTTTTCTGCTGTAAACAATGAGGTGAGGGTTATCAAATGCACACAGTTTGATAAATAAGCAAGCGCCAGAAAACTGTACAGAAATCCACAGTACTGCGGTGTGTACTCCTGAACTTCGGCTCCTGCCCAGGGGCCAGAAATGGATTCCCATAGAAGCAGAGGTGTACATGACTCACATGCTACATACAGGTCTGCAGCAAAACTCTTGGTATCTCTCTGTAAATACTGTCCTTGGAATTGTGGTCACCGCCTAGAAGAAATGGCATCAAGTTTTGTAAGCTCGAATTTATGTTTTATTTATTATGTTTTTGCCACTTGTAGTTTGGTTCATTTTTGTTGCCTTTTGGGTGTACAAACAAGGATGATTTGTTAAGTGAGCTGGCAAATGCTGACAGTGTTCACAAGATTGTCAAACCAAATGTTGACATTCCAACACATGTTAAAAGTACATTATCTGCAGTATTTTGAGAGTATTTGGGAATAATACATCATAAAAAAGTATTAACGCCTTACTTACTTTATACAACATCTAAGCAGTTCATTTCTCTTTTAGAAACCTGTGTGTAGTTCAGTGGGTCTACTTAACCACTTACACAAACACATTATAGTTGACCAGGTGTGATTCATTTAACACCTGAGTGGTCCCTGAGGAAGAGGAGCCCATCTGTTCTGAGTCATTCAACAACATCCTCTGCACAGAGCTCTAGGATTGTCTGAGGCTGTCTGACTTTTCTTGTTTTTAGTGTGTTTTGGATTATGCATCCATCCTCTCAACAACAGGCGGAAGTTCAGCTTAGTCACCCATAGCTCTAAAAACGTGTAGTTTACAAAATGGATAAAATGGACATGACTAACAGCAAGTGAAGTCTGTCAAAGTCAGTGGAACTATTCCCTATTGATGTCTGCCTCAATAATCTTATGTAATTATAGAATTATTGATTAGCTGTCACCCACACAGATATGTGTAGATATAATACTTTTATCATATAATAGTACTCCAATTAATTGGATTATTATTCAGAAATTCAATAATGCGTTCAGATCGTCTTTCGATGAACTACTGTAGATTTAAAGACACTATTACATTATAATTGTGTGAATGTGCCTAGCCCTAATTCAATTATTTTTCTTGGTGCTATATAAATAATATATATAAAATATATAATATAAAATATATAATTCAGAGAGGGTGGCGTTGGAGGGGGGGAGCGACCCCCTGATTATAATGGTAGGGGAAACGATGTGTTTAGCAATGGCCCGTTTACATAATATTATCACGTCACAATTTAAAATCTACAAAGTCAAAAAGCATTTTCCTATTTTCAATACTGGTATAAGGATAACACCCATGGACACATGAAGTCAGTGTTTGTAAAACCCTAATCCTGAGGATGTGTAGATGGTGTGATCCTGACTGGAGGATGTGTAGATGGTGTGATCCTGACTAGCGGATGTGTAGATGGTGTGATCCTGACTAGAGGATGTGCAGATGGTGTGCACCTGACTGAAGGATGTGTAGATGGTGTGATCCTGACTGGAGGATGTGCAGATGGTGTGAGTCCTGACTGGAGGATGTGTAGATGGTGTGTGTCCTGACTGGAGGATGTGTAGATGGTGTGAGTCCTGACTGGAGGATGTGTAGATGGTGTGAGTCCTGACTGGAGGATGTGCAGATGGCTCACCCTTCCTCACATGAAGCAACACAACATTTGTAAATGGCTTGTGTGACGCCTCGTGGCAAAGCTACACTGAACACAGCAAACAATGCAGTGGAAATGACAGTACTTTGGGAGCGACTGCACACTGTGATGTAGGCAGCGTGTCTTGGAGGGCCCATCTTCGATACAAAAGTCTAATGAACTGCCTGTGTTCTCCCTTATGCCTCTTTAAATATTGGAACACAAAGCGCTTTCAGAGCGAGATATTGTTGTGGAGCAAATAAGATTCTCTTCTCCAAAACAAATTCTTTCAAATCCTCGGGTGTGAGTGGGTGTGTTTGTGCTGCTAGTGCAAAGCCTGCTGGGATAGGCTCCAGCTGCAGAGTGTTTCAGTTCAGGCTTGATGACTTGAAAGTGCACTGACGAGACTCTGGGGTCTAATTGAGTGTTTCTACATGAACACAGTGTTTTCCCACCACGCTGATGTCTCATTTAGCATCTTGATCAGTTTAAGTTGTTTGTCGTGTCTTTACATCCCACACATAAATCGATCGGAGAAGAAAACAGTAGGAAGACACATGCTGAGTTCCAGAAATATATTTCTCTATCTCTGTTCTGTCAAATTGACAGCTGATTGAAAACAGAAAATGTGTCGGCAAACTCAATACTCTCTTCTTTTCCGCTCCCACATTCACTACCTTCTGAAGATGACTTTGGATGTGTTTGTATTGCAAAGAGAAATCTTTTCAAAGAAAACGAATTGAGGACAGAGTTACAACAAGGTGAAGGTGTTTAAACAGATGCAGAGAGCATGCAGCTGAGCCCTGAAGGCAAGGTCTCCAACCGTACAAGCACTGAATCTTCATTTAATAAAGCAATTCATTTAAAATGAAAAAGAAAACAGTAATTACAGCATTGATGTGTATTTCACAATTAAGTACCGTAAACAAAACAAAATGAATAAAAGCTACATGTTTCCAACACAGAAATGTATGGAACTGTAGTCGAAGAACTATTCTCTTCCTTGAACTGTGTTAAGCATATAAATGAACAAGGCCTGTGCTGTCGTCCCGACAGCAAAGTGTATATCGGCGAAAACGACCCCATACGTCTGCCCCGTACGTCTGCCCCGTACGTCTGCCCCGTATGTCTGCCCCATA
>JAVQKC010100025.1:0-20775 GCA_036025475.1 Philypnodon macrostomus | reverse complement strand
CTCCGGAGGAGCTGGAGGAAGTGTCTGGGGAGAGGGAAGTATGGGCGTCCCTGCTTAGACTGCTGCCTCCGCGACCCGGCCCCGGATAAGCGGAAGAAGATGGATGGATGGATGGAGGCTGGCTGAGGTGACTAAGCTTTCCCCCTGAAACAAGATTGAGTAGATCTTGCGGCTTTTAACCCCCAGAACGTTTTACTAGAACACAGGCTTTTTTTTTTTAAAGGAGGGAAAAACAATGTTATAGCCACTTCCTGCACCACTGACTGTTCCCCACCAGTAAATATAATAGGGTCATAATGTAATGGTCTGGCATCAGGTGAATGCAGCTTCTCCTTTCTGCTTTTCCATGTTGACGAATAGACTCAAATGTAATTTAACTGTAATGTAATTAAAGGTATTTTTCTAGCTATTGCTTCACTTTGCTGAATTTAGCTTCTCGGCTGGTGAGGCCCACTTAACTACAGATGCAAACAATGTATGTAGCAGCGTGGGGTTTCTTTCCTTACCTACATATCTAAGTCCCACATCTAAGTGTTTTCAGCTCCTAAGAAGGTCATTGCTTCAGCACACAGAAGTATTAAAACATGCGTGAAGGACACAAAATACAACTCGGGGAATGTTTTTGATGAGAAAACAATAACATGGTAGAGAAGAGTTGAATTGCATAATGAGGCTCTTTAAAGAAATATCAGTCATCAGTATTGTTATTGCACACTCACTCGCTCCATCTGCTGCACCGGAGTTCAGACCACTCTTTGTGTGACTGGACACGAAGGCTCTCCTCAATGACTCCATCCTCCTCTCCTCTCATTGCTTGTTAAATGCAACTGATTATTTCCCTACTGGGCACACACAGGGAAAGTCTGATGTAAAGTAATCCATGGCTGTGTGTTGTTTGTGTTCCTGTGAAAAGACACCACTGTTACTAACGGGAATGGATGCATATAATGTTCTATAAGTACAGGTGACATTTATGTATGAACTTTCTGATACAAAGAAGCTCTGTGGATGCTGGTATGAAACAGAGGAGTTCATGTGCGACAGTAGCACTAAAAACAAACAGAAGTTCTCCACTCTGGAAAACTCTTAACATAATGAAAATGGCAATATGGTAATGATGGGAACTGCTCCATGTTGAGTTTCCAGGCTGTGTTGCATTTGGCCTCAGAGGGAAATGGCAAAGGGATAAAATAACATGGATATATCTGCAATGGGATACAGTGAACAGTATATGTGATTTACGGTTGTGTGCGAGTGCACAATACATGCCTGTGACGTTACATTAAAATATGATTTGTTGACTCAACTTGTCGTTCGGACTGAATGAAGTTATGCTGGTGTAAATGGCCTGTGAACCTAGTGTAACCTTAACTCTACAGCCTCATGGAGCCTATTAACTACTTTTATATTGTCTATGTAAACCATCCATGCATTCCATTAAAAATATGACTGCCCAACTTTTCCAGTTAGACATTAAAAATACATTTTTATTGGATTTTCTATGATTGTTAAGAATCATGTGCCTTATAAGATATAGTGTGGTGCAGAATACCCTTTTATCCAAGAAAAAAAAAAACTCCTTCAGGAGACAAATAAAGAAACTGACTTTCACTTTGATAGGCCTACAATTCAGAACACATTCAATGGACCAGCATATACTTAGTTTTATTGTGGCATTATTTTTTTTGTAGATTACAGGCCTCAGTCAGCATGTTAAATATTAAAGTTCATGACAGTCTCAGACTGTCCATATTGTCTGTCAATACCAATGCACTACATCTACACAAATATGGAAACATAGCTGACGTCACTGTACACCGTGCACAATAACCATCTGTGTCTTTAAACATGTGGCAATGAGGAGAGCCTCACAACCAGTCAGTTCAGTAATGAGAGTGACTCTTTTATATAGTTATGGTTAAATAACACCATAGTTTGTGTGAAATTAAATTAAAAAGTACCTTAAAAATCCCTTTATATGCAGTTTAAACAGCCAATAAAATGTCTCTTATGTTTACAGTATAGTGCTGTTACAGGACATTTTAATAGGTCATATTTCATTTCATGGACCAGAATAGAAAGATTTCCTGGAGATTATACAAACCTTTGCACTATTTATCTTTACTGTGGTACGTCACAAGCAGCTTAGGAACTTTAGAGGGCTATCAACACATCCAGCTAAAGCAAGAGATCTTAGTCCTGATTTACTCAATGTTTAGACCTGGTCTGGCCCTGTTTAAGTGCTGCTTTAGGTGTAGATAATGTTTTATACTTTATACCTGCTTTGACCTGGTTTAATCCTGCGTTAAAGCTGGGCTGGAACCACAGTGAAATAGGCCTAGTGTCCCATATGCCCTCATACCAGTTTACCTGTGTGTACTTTTGTGTGTACTATTGTGCACGTGTGTGTACTGATCCTATGGGGTCGTTTTCCCCCAGTCAGACAGACGGTCATCATTGGATCCATGTTATCTCATGTCTGGGACGTCCAGATGAGAGGCAAGCAGGCAGCAAACACATTCTGGCCCTCTGACTCATATTCCTGCAGCATATGTGTTCACATATTTATCACATTACCCAGACATGAAACTGTTTCCTTACCGGTAGAGTCTTGGCATCCTTATGAAGACATAATGCAGATGCAGATCATGTAAATCGTAAAACTTATTTAGAAAACATATTTTATTACAATGATCGGTGTATGTTGATCCTCATAATGCTTTGTGGTAAGAGACAGAAGTGAGTGAGTGAGAGTTGCATATATTTACGGCAAAGACGTGTTGATTTCAGCGAAAATACTCATCATATCCTTTGCCTTAAACAGAATGATCTCATCCACAGAGGGGTCCAATAAATTCACTGCAGGTGATGAGAGCAGGGCTGCAATCAAAAACAGCTACGCTCCTAAACAACTAGCTCTTTAGTTTAACAGCCTAGAGTTGTTCAAATAATTGGATTAGTGAGAGTATTTACAGTATTACCTGTTCTACAAATGAGAAATTAATAATGATAGTAAACTGCTACAGACCTGCTTTCTTTTTTACATTATGTCTCATGATGTGTTGGCAATGGGTTCGACCGATCCAACTGCTAAGGGTCATATATTTACTGTTGGGTGTCATATTTAACACGTCCTTGTGTGAAGTGCAGACTGAAGATGTTTGCCAGTAATTCAGTTTATTTCAAAACATTTTTCCTTTTGTGTATACAGAAATCAAAGACAGCTGAAGGGAGCAAGTAGCCAATGCTTTTTTTACAGAGTAAACCCTGTATGTTCCTCTCAATACAATAATAAATGTGTGGTAAGGACATTAACTTAAGCATATTATTTCAGTTCTTCATCTCTTCTGTTTGTCATTTCATGGCAGATGAGAAGAACAAGCTGATCCTGGCCTATATTAGTGTGCTCAGTGTCGCACAGCACACTACTATTCCCTAAGGCTGTGTATTCCTAAACACTACACTTCAAAGGCAACAGGGTGAACTCCCTTGTTAGGGTCTGGCCTCTTGTGCAAATCATTTCCCATTTGTTCCATGGTTCAAGCCTAACAGGTTGTTTAAAACCTGATCAAATCTGTCTGAGTTTCTGTCTGTGTGAACGTGAATGTGTTATTGTTAAAAGATAACCCACAGCAGTTCAGGATATTAAAGGTTAAATTGTGTTTTTTTTTTGCACATTTCACTGTCCATTTTGGATACATTTAGGTTACCATTTTACATTTTGCAACATCAATCAGTATTGATCTAATACAAGCGGTTTTGTGGAGCTCCCACTTTGACTTGATTTTCAAAAGCTCTCATTAGACACCTCTCTCTTTAAAAGAGGACCAAACAATTTGTGCCAATTTTTGAGAGTTTTCAAATAAAATCTCCAACCACCTTTTACTTCTTCTGGGATATGTACAAAGCCTTGACCCCCTCACAGCCAAACACAGATCGTATCCAATTAGATTTGTTGTTAAATGGAGGTAACAACAGAGAGGAGCCCCTATTTGTTACATCACGGTTTCATTTGTTTTCAGCTCATGGAGAGGACTATAGCTCAACATAATTGATTACTCAAAAATCCACAATTGAATCAAAACACAACATGTGTGTTTGAGCTAAAAATAACTTCCGAAAAGTCAATTATGTTGATAATATAGGACCTTTGGGTACACCCAGAATCACCAAAGGGTTAAAGCTACTTTGGAGTGATTATTATTGCTCATTTAGAAAATAGCAGGACATACAAGACTCTTACATTAATTTTGACTATATACTTACTATATACTATATACTCAAAATGGTAAACCACTTATTCACATTCAAAACTTCTTTTAAAACTAAAAAAGGCCAATGAATATACAGTAGTAGAGTGTAATTATTATTATTTAGTATTTATTATCCACAAATACATACATACAAAAAAATGTGTACAAAACAGCATGTAAAGTGTGTTGTGAGAGGCCCGGGCTGCAAGGAGTGGAGTGTTTGGGAAGTTGCCATTAAGACACAAAGCAGAGCCAAGGTGGGCTCATGACCTTACATGGATTTGTGTTTTGAATCGGCCGAAATGTGGGGTGGGATGCACACACACACATACATCCTCTACACATCCCTGACAGCGTTTATAGTGCAATTGGGCTCCTCTCGGGGGTTTTGGTCCGCAGATGTACGCTCCGTCATATTGTGTCCTCATCTTAACTCCAGCCCAGCACAGACCACCTCTTAAGAACTTTTCATTTATCATGCAAAACCCTAACACATTTACACTAAGCGCTTTTTAAAGGATGTGATAAAACTAGCTGCAGTTATACAAAATTTTGAGGTTGAGCAAAACATTCGTCACATTTGTCAAGAAAGCTATTAGCCCCAAGTTGGCCCCAACGGTCCCGCTGTCCTTACTGATGGGGTCTTCCATATTATTGCATTTACTGAGGATTACATAGGATTAGGCCTATGACTTTGTTTATGTTTAATCACATTTGGTGTATTTTTCAATGGGTTTGCATGAGAGAAGAAATCTCTCATCGGGTAATTTTGTTTTCAATGTCCAAAGTCTTTTAAGGAGAAGTCTTTATATAGCCAATAGCTGACTCAACTCATCTTATATAGCCCTGATCCACGCAAAAGACTATTGGGGCATCTTAATTATTACTATTTTATTACAAAAAAAGGCACCAGTGAACACAAGCATGGTTGTTGGTTTGATATGACCAATGTTGTCAGTTAGCAAATTACTAAAAAACTCCTATCTTTTAAGTCAATAGAGCCTCTACATTTTGTACAGAAGGAATGAGTCACTTGTCAGGTGCAGCCCTTGAGCAGTGACCACATCTCCAGATCTTGAGCCAAGATCTTGGTTAGGATCTACCCAGCTGGAGGAGGCAGTGGTGCAGTGGGTAGAAGATCGTCCTTCAACCAGAGGGTCGGTGGTTCGAGTCCTCGTCCAAGCACACGCTGTTGTTGTGTCCCTGGGCAAGACACTTAACCCACATTGCCTATGAATGAATGTGGTTGTGTGTGATTGGTGTTTGGTGGTGGTCGGAGGGGCCTGAGACAGTGTGTAATACAAAAAAATATATATATGTAAGCACTTTGAGAAAGGCTTGGGCATTGTAAAGCGCAATATAAATCCAATCCATTATTATATTCTGTATGTTTTAGGTTGATGGGGGACACTGGAGTACCTTGGAGATGCGGGGGAGAAACCCCCCAGGAAAGGCCTCATTTTCCAATCTGGGAATTTAATTGCGGCGACAGTTCAATCCACTTTGCCATTATGCATATAATGATGTGTATTGTAGTACACTGACCCTTAAACTATGCTTGTCTTTTAGTGAGGACTTCATCAGAAGTTTGTGTTCCCTGGTTAGAGACTCACCTTGGATACAGCTGTGTCCGCTCCACCCCGTTCTCTCCAGGATTCAGCCCTGACACCAGTCACACTGCAGTGCTGAATCAGCCTGCTTTACTTACAAGACAGGATGTTTCTATCAAATGCCTACTCGTGATACAGATGTATTGTGGGGAAAAATATTGAATTATGTTTATAAAAAACACACAAACTGTAATACGACTCAACCATTGACATGTAATACAACTGCATTTTGTACCCACTCCCATGGCCTCCCAGTTCCGAGCGCTGTCAGAGGCTGAATGAAGAAAGGTGGTGAGTTCATGTTTCTTTTATTTCCTTTTACTGACCTCTTCAACTTCCCGGCCTTGACTGATTCTGTTTCCTATTTTTTGTATTTGGAAAAACCTTCAAAATCTATTCTTGTCGATCCCTCCTATCCTCTATTGACAGATGAGGCTGCACTTTTACAAAACTCTAGTCATTTATTTCTTCATTGCATGTATTTGTAACAAGGCTGACTTCCTGCAAATCTTTGAATGTGCACTTTAATGTCCATATTCCCTCACAAAAGGCAGCTGGATAAAAACACAGGAAATCCCAAAGACAATATCGCATAAATCATTGTATACTGGCCGAGATGGAACAACTTTATATAACAAGATGTATAATGACAATATTATGTGCAGGACTGCAAAGAAATGTGTGCAAAGCAGATGTTGCATTGTTCAAATATGCATTTGTGGCAAGCAATTCCAGTAGACCGCTGCATCCAATATGTCAAACTGTCAGTGGTAGAGTTTACTAGATTTTTATTAGTTTTAGAAGCCCTGAAAGGTCTCATAATGCAGTGCCTGTTAACTTTGAGGTCAGTTTGATATGCAAATATTTAGCTATCACTGGCATTGTATCAGCTACTTTTATTTCCAGTATAAAATTCAAGTCACAGCAAAAAAAAATTACATAAGAACTGAATCCATTCCCTAACTCCGCAATCACTCAATGGTGGATCTTCTCTTTGAATTGTAGACGTAAGATTCAATACTTGGGCAGGCCGCTTAACCGTTATTCAGAGTGGAGCTTTATTTCGGTCAGATTTCATAGTTACCATTATATGTTTTTATTTCTGTAATACAGTATTTTTGAATCATTGTTGTTGTCATATGAATATAATCACACCTATTATTATAAAGCAATATGTTTTTGAATTAATATCACCAACATCATTTACACTCACAATCCACCACCTTAGTCATACTAATGCTTGATATTTTTCTATCTTCTAACTGAGGTCCACCCTTTAATTTATCATCTAGACTATTCCATATATTGTTACTGAGCTATACATACTTTTTTGCTACTTCTTGTCTTCTGTATTTTGGAAGATGCCTGTTTCTCTTAGATTATAGGCTTTCTAGGCTCGAACATCTCCTGGATACAGTGTGGAAGTCTAATGGGTTTAGTTTGTATTTATTTTAATGAAGAGTGTGTTTGTTGGTGCTAAATATTCTGCTTTGTTGACAGTTCTAATTGCTTGCTTTTGAAGTACCATTGGCTCTCTCTGGCTTCTTCTCACCATCCAAAGACAATATGTGGTTAGCATACACCCAGATAAATCAATGCTACCTCTGAAATAAAGGGAGTAATCAAAAGGTACATGTTAGTATGTATGTATGTATGTGTGTATGTACGTACGTATGTATGTATGTATGTATGTACTGTATGTACGTGCTCATGAGTGGAGCCCAGATATGGAGTAAACTACAGCACTTCTTTGGACTCAGTAACAATAGGACTTTATTGCATACACTCTAACACACGTCACTCACATGTTCACCAGACCCAAGGGGGACCCCTCCGGAAAAAACACATCTCTCGCTCCATGTGGCCAGTGTGAGTGGCCAGTGGCAAGGGTGCGCAGGGGGGTCTGTGGCTTGTTTTTACAGGAACCACATGTTTCAGGGACATGTAACCGCTGAGTATCTGTTAACGCAGCTCCCTTCGGACAACAGTACCTACTTCAGAACCCGGTCACTTGCACTTTTCTTGTAAAAAGAAAAGCCATGGAATCCAGAGCGTTTTCCAGCAAGCTGATCAGTGGGAGCCAAGCGGTACTGCTCTCTCACTTTCATATATGTTCCCAATATCTCATAAATACTTTCATGGGACCACATAAGCCATGCATTACAAGGAGATTTCATGTAACGGTGCAATCATGTGTTGTGCAATGTCTCACTGTAGTTGTAATGTTTACTGTAAATGTCATAAAACCATTTACAGAAAATTAGCTTAACACATTCTCATTCTCATGCTAATTAACTTCATAATGCTGTTAAATTTGAATAGAACAGTGATTCTTGCAGAGTGGATGGGGCATACTGTACATGTACACATTAACCATTTACTGTTGATCCAAAATATTTTTGAGTATGTGCAATTATTATTTTCATTCAGACATTTGGCTTTCAGTGTAATAATAATAATACAACACATTCTGTAAGCTAGCTTGCATGGGGCCAGGTGCATGGTTTCATATGAAACTGTTTATTATAAGTAAGCCCAACATAAATGTGATTTATCATGGTCTTACAGTCGAAACAAAGTTGTACTTGCATTGCCCGTATTGTGTGCCAGATATGGGCCAGTGTGTATGTGCAGATAGAGCAGCTGTGATTATCAGGTAGGAGTTCTGCTGACCTCCGTATCATCTGGTATCCAGCAGGCTCTCCCCGGAGGCCCTCCCCCAGCTCTTTAATGCTCCCGGGGGCTCTACTCTAGGCACTAGTGGGCTACTGTTGCTAGATACCGTATCTAAGCATGGCAGGCCTTGGAAAACATGTCTGAGTGAGACAGATGGGGAGAGGCTGAGGAGAAGGAGAAAAATAAAACAGTGTGGCAAAGCGAATGAGAAAGTCTGAAAGAAAAGAGATTGTAGAGAGACCGTCTGGAAGCACAGCGAGCAGAGGGAGGCTTACACAGGGAGCTCTACCTTCACTTCTGTTTATGACCGCCAAATTTGTGTTTTCTCTTCACCTTTTGTTACTTTGACACAGCAGGTCGAGACTGGATCACAGAGTGAAACTACCTGGTGTGTGCCCCCCCCTTCCTCCCGTATATGCACTCAATGACCATGTCCATCGCTGGCTGCACGCCAGGTCCCCGTGGCAACCCCGCTCCATTACAATATGAGAAGAAATATTTTGCCCACTCCTATTATCTTTTTATTTGCTGCTGACTGGGTGCTTTTTAATAACGTCTGAGAGTGTGCTTGTATTTCTAAGTCTCTACGTTCTCAGTTTTTTTAATCTGCGGCATTAGCATAACCAGTATTCTCTGTGTGAGCCCGGTGCGGGAGAGCCAGAACGCTGCCTGCGTTAAGTGGAACTTTAAGAGTCACACAACATGCATCTGCTCTTTATTACTTCCCTTTGCTTCATTCATAATTACATTCTGACTTCATCCCGACCTTAGCATGACCTCTGCTCTCCTGTCAGACTCACTGGCAGCCCCACACACTTACACACACACTTGTGCCTGTCTATGTGCATGCCCGTGCCACACTTAAACCTATAACACAAACAGAGAGACCCAGGCTCAGCCTCCGTCTGGGCTGAGCTCATTCTGGGTCAGTCTAATAGTGTAAGTGAGCCCAAACACAAATTGCGCTCCTGCTGGAAAACTGTTTGTATGTGTCTTTGAGGCTTGAACCCCACGGACCCTGCCCCCTCCCTCCTCATCCCCATTGGTTTTCCTGTCTTCTGTTCTCCTAATTGGAAATGGTTGCTAATCAGTCACAAATGATGACTTTTCACTGTCACGTTTAGATTACACCTAGCATTTTTATATAGAATGAATATTTATGTTCACATATATAATAATTTCAAATGCTCCTGTAAACACTCTTTTGTATTATGTACTTAGCATATCGTTAACCACCCATGCCTACCCATAATGCATGTCACAAACACACAATACACAGGTCCCTTATTAAACATAGATCCACTCCATCAGTGACGTGGGCACACTCGCTTCCCTGTCAATCACGATCATGTGAACAGTTCTGTTGATGTCAAACACGGTTGCTTCTCCACAGGTCAGCATCAGGTGAAAACATTACCTCTTCAACACGAGGACTCTCAGGTTAAGTGGACGCTGGGTTCTTCAAGATTTTGACAAAACACAGGGTTGTTTGGGGTTGTTTATGGGGTGATGCTGAACTGCTTTGAGCTTGTTAAACATCATTAAAGCCTCATGACGTCACCCGGCCCGATGTTTGGGAAACACGAAATGTCCTTGTGATGTACCAATGCCATAGTACTCATCTCACAGCAAATATTTATACATGCAAAAGCCACATCGCTGGCAAGGCCAAGAAGGTACCGAGCCAAGTAATCTGCTTGATTATTCTTTGGTTTGGTTTGAGATGGTCCTTTCTTCATCATCACATGGTCTTGAGTAAAATCAACCATGAGATAGCCATAGTTACACATATGGCAACACACATGAAACAACTGTCATGTGATCTTGTGATAAGCAAACTATAAAGTCTAACATGCCAAATCACATATTTCATTCACAAGATTTGAATCAAGCATTGCAGAGACGTTGAGGTACCCTGCCGTCTGTATTGTGTCCAACATCTGTGTTTTTCTTCCTTTTGCGCCCCGCCCCTCCGACTGCTCTAGGAATATCACTTGAGTGTTTCGTCTATTGTGGGTTGCAGAATGAAAGGGGGGTTATGTGAAAGAAGCTCCAAATAAAACAGTGCACATATTGTCAAGTTGCAAAAGCCTAGGCCAGTGATATCAAGCTGATTTTTATTTACACAATATTCAGCTGTTAAGGTCAATGCAAAGAGCTCAGCCTTTTTAGTGGCTTTTTCAATCTGCTCATATTTCTCTCACCAGATTAGATGCTGCCAAGCTTCAGCTGTAGATCAGTTTTCACTTTGTTTTTGTTACTGACCTTCTTCAATGAGTTTGGGAGGTCCTGGAGCAGAATCATTACCATTCATGATGTTCCCTTGTCCGAGCTTATACTTCTTAGTACTGTGTCCATTGCACGCATGTCCAAATTTAGCCACCTGCCTGCTACGGTTGGCTGATCATTTTTGATGGCATGTTACTATCAGAGTGAAGCAAAGGTGTCGCTGTGAAATGCATCTATGTGTTTTATTTGCTACAGCTAGGGTCCATTATGGAGCAGGAGACAGTTAAATGTTCATATCTGTACATATCTGATGGTGAAAATGTCACATTAGGGCACTGGACCACTAATCACATTTATTAAGATAAGACCTGTCTGTGTACTGAGGAAATGTATGCATTGCTGCCTGTTGCCTATAGTGATATTGGCGCTACAAGCTTAAATGTATGATAGAAATTGCAGATAGATGCAAAAATATTGAAAGATTTAGATACTATTTTTGGTCCTTAGCAATATGCTTGTATTTAATTGAACTAACATGCTGTCACAACTCTATTTGAAAAACATATAAACAGTATTTGGAAAATAAACTGAATTAAAACTGGTTTTGAAGAGAAATGTCTCTTTAAAAGCAGGTGGTCAGTATATGCAGCCAGCCCATGTCTCTATTTTTGGCCTGGACACTTCCAAATGTGACGTTTGTGGACCTACTCAGAGATTTTTACACTTGGCATAAATTGTTACGATTTTGTAGCTGGGTTTTTGTAATGCCAAAATTGACTGTGAGAAATGTTGGAAATGTTGCAGGAATATTTATTTATTTTTTCATATTTTTTGGCTGAAGTAATAAAGCTTTGTTTTATCATCAGAATGTGTTCAAATAATTGCTGTAATTAGTGGTAGTAGAAGTTCCAACATATAATATTCAAATTAATGACCCATAAAAACATAGACCCATATTTCACAAGAGCTGGCAAGTGTGGTCTCCAACTTACATTTCACAAGTCGTATACAACAAACAATTTGACCTTCAAGAGAGTTGCAGGGTGACATAGTGTGAACAATAATAAATAAGGCTTAGCTCATGACATGCATTAGTGTGTATGTGAATTCGTAAGTGATCTGTTCAAAGTAAAGGTTGCTAATTCAAGGGGCGACATCTTCTGTATGTGAGAACATGATCTAAACCAGGGGTCTCAAACTCACGGCCTGCGGACCAATTGCGGCCCACGGGACGATAGTTTGTGGCCCCCGCCTTAATAGGAAAGTTTAATGTTAGTGCGGCCCGCAAATTTGATATATATGGCACTTTACAGTGTTGTGTGCTGAGCTGAACGAACCTACCAATCGCGGTGGAGTATTTGGCTCTCGGGGGTGGGACAACCGACCGTGCTTGATGCAATGAGTGAAAGTGAAAGTTACAGCAGTGCTGCCATGAAGTGTCTTCTTCCGTGCCTGGCTGGGCCTCGTTTCTATTGGGCACACGACAAATAAAAAGGAGTTTTATGTTGCTGCCCAGCAGGACAGTGGCCCTCATTTATGAAACGAACATACGTCTGAAAACTGTGCACACGAGGAAATGTGGATGTGAGCGGGCGTTACGATCAGCTCGCACGTCAGCTTGAAATGCTCGATTGAAACTTCAGTATGACAGCGGCACCTGAGGGTCTCAACTGCTTCGTCCCTCAAGCCAAATGTGACTTGGCTATACATAGGAAGAGCTGCCAGGTCTCGAGCGAGAAGGAGTAGGCAAGAGAAGCCATGTTCAGAAGAACAGTTCATGTTCTTCAATATTTCATTCATATTCAGGACAATTCATGTTCAGAAGAAGGTTAAAGGTTAAAGAACTGTTTATACAGACATTTGAATCTGAATTATTATTATCATCATTATTATTATTTTATTTATTTATTACTGATTTATATTTTTTTATTTTCTTATTAATTTTAATTGTTTTTTTATTTTTAAATTAAAATATTTTAATAAAGAGATTAGAATTTTTTTAACAAAGCTTTTCTTGTGGAAAACCTGCCTCACCCAGACTCTGCTTCCAGCAGCCCCCAGGTAAATTGATCTAAACCATTGATTTTCAGATATTTATATCGTTGAAATGACAATATTATGAAATCAATGCTTCCACATATTTTACATTTGAACGTGGTATCACAAAAATGAAATGTCAGATCAGCTTCAACTTTTGCACACAGGTACATATCATGAAGACACAAACTGTATTGAGTTTAGTACATCTTCGATTAATGAATTAATGCCTTGATGCTCTTTTATTGAGCCAATAATCCTGCTGAACATAAACGAAATCACATGATGTTTATGACCCCTATGGGACCCTGGACACACTTACTTTGGCAGAGAGCAATGACACTTGGTACAGTGATTCTCCACAGTGTACCCAACATAAAATATTAAATTGGCCCCACCCTACAACAAACAGGAAGTCGGCCATTTTGGATTGAAATGGTGAAGTCAGGTATATTTGACAGCCTCTAACTTGCACATACATGCCCGATTAGGCTCAAACCTGAAACACCTAATCCCCCCCTGCCCTAACCAATATAATGCCAGTTACCTCTATAGCGCCCCCTAAAGACCAAAAGAAGAATGTAGTTTTAGGGAAATTTACAACATTTGGCAATAAACAAACAAACAAACATAAAAAAGTCAAATACATCCTTCCCATGTTTGTCATGGTTTGGGGGCAGGGCCTCTTAATTGCTCAATAACAATATTAATTGTTATATTATTGTTTTCTCTGCCATTTGGCATTCACTAAAATGGGTGAAATTTTGATCACTAGATGGTGCAGGCAGAGTCTCTAAATGAGGCCAATGGGACAAAGTATTTAAAAATGAAGGATCCACATCTGTAGACGCAGGGTGTCAGGAGGAGTGCATTCTTCTAACACATGCCATGTTTTGGGACAGTGGGAGGAAATCAGCTAAAATGGACATATCTTAGGAAAGGCAGAGCTGAAGGTGAGCTGTGTCCCAATAGCATCAGCCTATTTAAATGGATGAGTGAACCAACATCATGCCTTCCCCTTGATGATCAGACATCTGCATTTGAGGCTTGTGTGTTCCCCTCATTCACTGTGAATTGGACAGCGTACAAGATGGTAAAGAACAGGGTCTCTAGAGAGCTCTTAGGCCTGGGTCTAAAAACACTGGGACTCTGGGAATATTGAAAAATCAAATGAAGAACAAATCTACACTTGTGAAAATGGAACATGAAGTGCTCATATTTCTTTATATTGATTATCTGTTTTTATACGTATTTGTCCTCTGTGATGGCTCTCATGCCTCCTGCAATAACAACAGTTTGAATCATTAGCAGCAAATTAACTGCTATTGACAGTATACTATTGATTTTTTTCCCCTTATTTGTTTTACCTTGATGCTGTAAAATCTGAATAATTATTCACTTAATACATTCATTGACACTAGGTCCCACAGCTTGGGTCTAGTCCAACTTAAGTGTGACTAAACCATAATAATGCAGCAGTAGCTTAAGAAAAGACTGTTAAATAATAATAATAATAATAATAATAATAATAATTAGTAGTAGTAGTAGTAATAATAATAATAATAATGATAATAATAATAATAGTAATAATAATAATAATAATAAATTTCAAAAATACAATAATAATAATACATTTCTAGTCAAAACATTTGCATATTTTGAATCAAAATAAAACATGTTTTCTGTTAACTTCAACAGGAATACTGAGTGGCTGTTTAACATTTGGTTCACAGGACACCACAGGCACAGCTCAGTGTGAGGAGATGGTTTTGACGGGTCAGTGACAATCAAACCTCCACTCTCACAGCCACCACCAGGAAGGGACTGCACCAGTTACAAAAGAGCAACACTACCTCAAATATTGATCGGCTTAGAGTTGTGTAAATCTGCAAAGACAGCAAATGACTGGGAGTGCTCTGCTGTTGCCTGTGCCTGCTTGCTCTCTGGGAAACACCACATTACTATAGACTCAATGACATTGTTTGGGTGGAGGGAACTTCTGTGTCTGAGACACAGAAGTTCCCTCCACCCAATCAATTGTTTCTTAGAACAGCAGGACTCACAATGAAGTCACAATGAAGACATCTTCAACATGGAGTGCTGTACTGACAGTACCAGGTCTGAGGCTTTTGAAACATGGTTTAAGATGTACCTGGATCACACCTTGCTGCCACAGTAGCTGGCAGACTGATAACAGGCATTTGCCTTTGTGAACCTCCAGCGTGCGTCATCCATCTTTCCATCAGACCGGCGGGAGGTAACGAGCGCTCATATACAATGACTGCATGTATAATTCATGGAGGAGGTGCACAGCTGTAGCTACACCCAGTACAGGGTTGTGTTATCTGTGTGAGCCTCTGAGGGTGGCACACAGTTAAGTGTGGCACTGTTGCTATGACAGCTGCTTTATGTTTCCTTCAACTTCTTGTCTCTTGGAAACAGGCAGACTGCTCTGGTGAATGACTTCAGCCAACGCAAAAATATTTAATACAACATTTACAGCAGGGGTGTTATCGCCCGCTGCACGAGGTCCAGGTATTACCCTGTAAATAAAAAGCACTATTCTCTACAGCTTTACAATAACAATATTTTTGTGAAACTGTATTTATCACTATCTCTGACCGAACAGAAAGGTCACCTGCAACAATGAAGTACAAGATCAAGGTATACAGCTGGTACTACATCCAATTCACACTGTTGAACTATTCAGCATTAAACGAGTGGAAAACACACTGTTTCATAATGAATGAATATTTAACATCTTCATTTTGACAGAGAATAAAGTTAGATTGATGTTGTTCTTAAAGTATTTAGACAGTTACCCATGTTTTGAAACCAAAAGCCACTCTTTACTCTGTGCAGTGAGTTTATTTCCCCTGCTGCAGTGCCTCGTTGCTCAGGGCTGCTCTGCAGAAGGTTATTGGTTCAGAGTAAGTTTCCATAAAATCTAATGATACAAGATAAAGTAGATTCCCTAAACCCTTCATTTAGCTTCATTTAGCTTCATTTAGCTTCAGAGAGCAGGGTTTGGCATTTTGTGAAAGTCTAATCTACACTTGGCACCTCTTACAACAACCAACATAAACACATGTTATAACCATGTTCTCCGAAATTTAAAGTTTTCATTTTGTTCATTTGTTCAGTCAAAAGTGGGAATGCTACACAAAAACAGTGTAAAGCCTGGCAGGTTAAAGCTGCAGTACATGATATTTTACATAAATAATTACACAGTAAATAGTAAGCATACCAGAAGTCATTTGAGAAAACATGAGACTCTGAGAACCTCTGTGGGCCGTATTATAATGGTTTTTGTTTTAGAGCACAGGGACACTTGTTTAAACAATGTTTCAACCAATCACACACTTCCACAGGACAGGAGCTCTCAGATTGGTTGAAACATTGTTTATTTATCAAGAACTCGATCTATCAGGGATACTGTGAGGGAGCTGATGTTTTATTCACAGCTTATTCAAAGTCAATTTGGTTTATTTGTTCAAAGGAGAAAAAAACACACACAGTAACTGGTTTATGTTTTTGTCAATATGAAGTATAGTATATAGATTGTTCAGTGTTATAGAGTTAAATATTTGACACTGAAGAGTAAAGATTGTTTACTCTTGTCAAAGAATAATATGTTTGCATTTACATTTGTTTAGAAAAATGTCTACATTACTACGTTCAGAGCAGGCTTTAAAATTCAAACATGTTTGATTGACTGTGACTGGAGTCTAGTCGCGTCTGTCTCCCAACCACACTTACAGATTAAAACATGGTTGAGTCGAACAGAACGCACATAAACAGTTGAATACCAAAACAGGTGACATTTAAGCCGAGTGCTCTTGTGCCAATGGCAGCCTCTTTTTCAGGCAGCATCTGTTTGTAGTGACCCTGCAGTGGAGCAGAAGAGCTCAATCCCCTACAAACAGGCATCCTTGATAGATAATATTCCAGTAAAATGCTAATATATATGCATAATGTCTTTTAGTAATGCTTTTTAGGATTTCTATTGCCTTGTGGTTGTGGGTTCAATCCTTCTATCTGGATTCAATCTATCTGGGTTACCTCTGCATATCCACCCTGTTTATCCCCATCTTCCCGTCTTCCAAAAACATGTTAGGAAAAATGGTGACTCTATGTGTCTCTGGCACAGTTTGGCTGCTTTACTTGCTATTGCCCAGGGTGTACCCCACCTTTAGCCCATAGTTGAGTGAAAGTGAAAAGGAAGATGAGCATTTAACCAAGACAAGTTTAGAAGCTGAAGCAACCCTTGCCTGAAAATGTCTGTATGCCCCACCAGCTCTATCTTGAAGATGATGATGCATTAAGCCTAGGAGATGCAGCTCCTAACCATCTTGCACTTTACAGAATATACCAAATTTGTAATCCATGCCTTTACAATGCACTTCATCTGACTGAAGGCTAGAGTCGCATATGCATTTTGACTTAATGTAATAAAGCGTGACTAAGAAACCTCCACAGTAGTTTTTTGAGAACTGCCTGTGTGTAAGTGCCCATCTATTTCTTAGAAGTGCAACACATGCTTTGGGGAGCTCAGTCCTAGGTGAAAAATTGTCTGTAATAAACATGGATTCATGCCTGCAGACTGAAACCAGCCAAACAGCATGACTAGCCATAAATAATACAGCTATGTGGCTTTTGCTGTAAGACAATAGTTACAAATGGACCACCATTATTGGACCTAAAATGGACACCAGAATTACGATAATTATTTGAAGCCAGGATTTTTGAAGCTACTGTGGAAGAGAAACACATCTTCTATACATTTTCAACAATCCCCTTATTATTATTTTGTAATGCTGGAAGAGATTTAAATGGCAACTATGCAGTGGCCTGGTAAAAGTAAAAGTACTATTTTCATATATTGTCAGTATCATTCACATAGACACACAAAAAGATGTATTGTGCTTCTACTACCAGACATTTTAAGTGAGAGACTTGAAACATAAGGTCATGGTGACACTCAGTAACGGTCAGAGTGTGATCCAGTTCAGGTATATTGTGTATATGCTGTATTAACTAAACTGTATATCTATAAAGCCTATACCTGTGAGTTTAAACTTCAGGCCATGTTTGACAGTGCCAACATTAGTATTAGTATGTTAACATGGTGGGGAATCTATAGTTATAGTATAGTTTTCAGACATATTTCCCCCATAAAATGAGCAGACACCCCTCTCCCCAGACACATCCAGGGGAACCTTCTACCTGAATGTTAATTTGCAGTTTTTGTAATTACGTGTGTCTCTTTTTCAAGACTTCAATGTAAAAGCAAAATAAATATTCTGAGAAATAGTGGCCCAACCCGTCCAGTGAAACTATAACCCAGTACTGAGTAAAGTGATTTAAATGGCCCGGGCCTGGACATATCCGATTCCACCACACAGCCAAACATAATCAATTCTCTGCTTCCTATTTCCATCTTTCTTATTACAGTCACAACAACAATTTGAATATTTCAGACTGGATGAGACAAAGGTGCTCAGTGCATGTGTGTGTGTTCTTTCATTCACAACTTTCAATCAAAAAACAAAAACAATACTGAAATTAACTATTAGATCAACTGTTGCCAAAATCAGAGCTTGCGGTCCTACTTCCAAACATTGGCACAGGAAGGAGCTGTAACTGCAAATAATCCCCACATACTTCATCACTTCCGCGGCCATACATCTATTAACCTAGACTAAATATTGCAGTGTGTCTTACCAACCAGTGACCCGGAATTGAAAGCCGGGGCGGGCAGAGTGCTTAATTACAGAGAAAGAGAGCATTCAAGTTCTGCAGTGTACAGGTCATAATGTCCAAAAACAAAAGCAACAAAGTACAACTCACAATCACCATGAATTTATTTGAGCTCAGCTTCAAGTACTCAGAGTGTCAGATGTGCACAGTATGATAGCAATGTTCAGGAACTCAAAGTTTCACTCAGTCCAGTTTATTTAGCTTAGAGCATTTTCACATCAATGTGCAGTTTAGGTATAATAATAATAATAATAATAATAATAATAACAATACATACGTTTCCAGAGGGTGGGGGTTCCAGAGGGTGGGGTGGTTCCAGAGGGTGGAGGCAGTGATTGCAAAGGCCATGTCCCCCTTGGATTTAGTGTTGGGAGTGAGGAGATTGGAGTCTGAGGATCGACGGTGGCGGGAGGGGTGGTGATGCTTCAGAAGGTCAGTAAGGTATGGGTGGGGGGTGGGGGTATTGAGGGCTTTGTAGGAGATGAGGAGGACCTTGAAATGAATGAGCTGTTGAATGGGGAGCCAGTGGAGTTGTTGGAGGATGGGGGTGATGTGTTCTCTGGAGAGTGTGTGGGTGAGTAGGCGGGTGGCTGAGTTCTGAACATATTGCAGTTTTTGTAGGTTGGTCGAGGGAAGACCATAGAGGAGGTTATTGCAGTCTGGAGGAAATGAAGGTATGGATGAGGGTTTCTGCAGCAGATGTGGAGAGGGTGGAACAAAGGCTGGCAATGTAGCGGAGGTGGAAGAATGCTGTTTTGGTGATTTGACAGCTGTGAGGTTGGAAGGAGAGGGTGGGGTCAAAAATGAATACAAAGTTTCTGATCTGAGGGGGAGGGGGGGGGGGTGACTGTGTGACCGTCGATGGAGAGAGTGAAGTCCTGGGTGGAGGGGAGGAGGGATTTGGGACCAGTTATGAATTTTCCTTTTTATTGCAGTTGAGTTTGAGGAAGTTGATGGACATCCAGGATTTTGTGTGGCAATTAGTGAGGGTGGAGGCTGTGGCTGGGGTGATGGATTTTGTGGATATGTATAGTTGAGTGTAGTCAGTCATGTGTAGTCATATAGAGGATGAACAGGAGGAGGTCAAGCACCGAACCTTGAGGGACTCCGTTGGTGACTGGGGCGGCAGTTGTTTATTGAAATGTATTGGAATCTGTTGGAGAGGTAGGATGTGAACCAGGAGAGAACTGAACCAGTTATGCCAATGTAGGTTTGAAGACGGTGGAGGAGGTTGGAGTGGTCTATTGTGTTGAAGGCAGCACTGAGGGCAAGGAGGATGAGTATGGAGAGGGAACCAGAGTCTGAAGCAAGCAGGAGGTCATTAGTAACTTTTATGAGAGCTGTTCTGGTTCTGTTGTGAGTACGGAATCCAGATTGAAACGTCTCATATGGCTGATTGGAATGGAGATGTTGTTTAAGTTGACAGGCGACAGATTGTTCAAGTAGTTGAATGGGAGGTCAGAGATGGGGCAGAAGGTTTCAGGGTTTTTGTGGTCTAGTCCAGGTTTTTTTGAGTATGAGTGTGATGGTGGCTAGTTTGAAGGCAGGGGGTGAGTGGCGGGTTGATGATGTCCAGAATAAGTGGGGTGAGGCAGGGGAGACATGACTTGACCACTGGGGATGGGACTGGCTCCAAGGGGATTTTTCGGAGGCTGTGATGTATAATATATAATGATGAGGTCTGTCTGAAAAGTGTCAAATAAATGTGTACATTACCATCAACAGAAAAAAAATCACACAAACAAATACATTAACATTTTCTCGCAAGTTCAAGTCTTGTTATAAGCTTCTTTCAGCGTTGAAATGCATTGTGTCTATTGCCGGGAACCATAACAACAGGTCAGACACAGAGCAGCACAGTTTTGTTGTGCTCTCATGAGTGCTGCGATTACCATATTCAATCGCCATTATGTTTGTCTATGTCTCCTGAGTCCATGGACCATCTAGGGCCGCTCTTCAATTTACATGTCAATCGCTGGAGAAGTGTTGACATGATATGTGAAACCCAAGTGTCCCCCCCATAAACAAAATCACTGCAGAGCAAATCCAACACAAATGGTCAGCGCACGTTAACAATGATTCTCATCCTCATCAAGGTCTATATATATTATGTCATTGTTATTATATTATATATTATATGTCATTGCTATTATATTATATGTCATTGTTATTATGTCATATATAATATGTCATTGTTATTATCTCATATA
>JAVQKC010099996.1:0-10560 GCA_036025475.1 Philypnodon macrostomus | reverse complement strand
GTGGGGTCATAATAATATTTTATGTTGGGTACACTGTGGAGAATCACTGTACCAAGTTTCATTGCTCTCTGCCAAAGTAAGTGTGTCCAGGGTCCCATAGGGTTCATAAACATGGGGGCTCTATAGAGGCATTCTTTTTTTTTTTTTATCTCTGTAATTTGTGTACATTAAATATATACTAGCCTAGATCACTGTGCCAAAATTCATGCAATTGTGTTTATGTTCAGCAGGATTATTGGCTTTATTAAAGTGCTTCAGGGCATTAATTACTTAATTATTTAATTGTCATTAATCGTAGAAGTACCAAAATCAATCCAGTTCGGGTTTTTTATGACATGTACCTGTGTCCAAAAGTTGTAACTGATATGGCAGTTTGTTTTTGAGTTAGTGTTCACACGTAGGATCTGCAAATGCAGAGGTGGATCAATGTGATTCCATAATATCGTTGTTTCGCCGATATATATAATTTTCCAAAAGTTTGGATGTTGGTAGCAGGACATATATCGAAGACACACACTTTTACATTATAAAGAGTTTATTGCAGGCAAACAGTACTATAAATAATATGTACAAACTATAAAACCACATTGCTTTTATGGGCTCCATGAATAAACAGTCGTTCAGTTTTGGGGATAAAAATGAATTCTTGCACTTGGATCAGAATGTGTGTAAGTAGGAAAATTGAAGCTACATTCAGAAAATATCCTTTGTATGTGGAATTACCTAAAAGATTTTAAAATGTAAACCTGAATTAAAATATTTTTTAGTTTAGAATAAAAAACAACAGCCAGCCTGTTGATGTTAGCAACCAAACAAACGCCCACTGAAAGTATAGATTAATGCTCTGGATTATAACTAGTCCCACTTTATATGGGGCTTATACGAACAGTGGCCAAGGACATCTTTTCAGAAACAGTTTGTCATGAAAACAAAAGCAATCCACTTCAAACAATTTCCCTATAAAAATAAAAACTTAAAACTCAACAATGCGAGCATGTATCCAATTGATTGTCCCCATTAACCAAAGCAACACTGCTGACTGTAAAGGGGTCAGTGCAATAATGGACAGCTTTTTAAAAATAAAAACACCAGTCTGTTGTAAAGAAATGCTTGGGCTATTTGCCGTTATACTTATTAAATATTCCAGCATGTCAAGTGGTACAAATGTGTGCCTACTGAGCATTGCGACTTTGACGTTTTTGTTCCGATTCTAAACAAAAACTCTCAAAAGCTTCTTCTATTTCTGCATCCATCTCATCTTCCAAGTCATATCTGCAACACAACCGAAACAGACATATAATCACTCAGTGAGGTGAATGGGTTTCTCTTCCCGGTGATGGTGCCGCCTTTCAGAGACACAGCCCAGTTCACTACACAGTTGTGACAGTGATCAGGATAATCCCTCTTTTTAGGTAACTGCTGACTAGAGGAGGCACTGCTGGCCCTGGTGAATTGTCACAATGTCCAACTGGGTTCAGAGCCCCCCACACACAATCAGGTGATAGAAATGTACTCAACTACCATTACTACAGGTAACTTTACTGAATTTGTATTTGTTACACCAGGTTATGGATGATTACTTACCCTTCATTTCCATTTTCTCCATAAAAGTCACTGAAGTAATTTTGTTTGTCCAAAATCTCTTGGTACTTTTCAGCATAATCTAGAAAGAAAATGTAAAACAGGTTTACCAATCTATACTTAAACACCCATTCCCACAACCAACATAACAAGTCCCTATTGCTACCTGGGTCTGCTGCAGTAAAGGGAATGCCATCTTCTGTGTAGAATATGGGTTCATTCTGCAGGAAAGACACATAGAATGAATAATGAACTCATATAATTGTTATAGTACGTGGTAGAAAAGACCTCTACCATAAAGTAGTTGGGATCATTGTCCGGTGTGGCACTGCTCGCAGCCGTGGCACTCTTTACTCGGCCCCAGTCACTAGACCTCAACTCAACCAGTTTCAGAAGCATCTGTCGTACGTCCCTGTAAACCAGTAAGTTAAAATAATACAAATGTAAGGCATGATACCGTACATGATGTCTTACAAATACACAGAATATACACACCGACTGCATGTGGCATCCAGTAAAACAGTTTCTATTCTTTGCACAATTTCCTCCATGTGCTGCTGTCCTAAACTCTTCCACTCATCATCCAACACAGAACCGGTCAACTGCAAACACAAAACATTCATCTTCATTCATCAAATGTTCCCAAATACAGCTAAATGACTGATTTTTCTGTCAAATACTAAGCCTTTCAAACCTTGAGAAGTTTGACAGCACAGATGAGGTTTGCATCTACAGGATGGGATAACAGACTGATCATGAGATCTTTGAGTGCAATGAGAAGGATGTGAGCTCGATTTGTTCCTTTTGCACTTTTTACCTATAAACAAAGAATAATAAATGTAATGCAATGACAAAACATTCATTATTATTACCATTACTGTACACAGTAGGTCTAGACTCACCTCAAGGTGAAGATAGAGCTCTCCCAAAAAGAGAACATATGAATGAAATCTTTTCTGCGTTTCAGTGTCTCCCTGAACAGCTTTATCCCTCCCTTCATATTCTGTTTGACACCTGTAAAAAGTTACAGAAACTATCTGGGTACTTTACTGCATAACACCGAACTGATCTCAAAAATAAGATTCAAACATTTAAACTCACAAAAATTAAGATTTAGGACATACCTTTTTAGGAGCAGCTGTCGAAAGTTGCCACTTGATGGGCTTATGGTTAGATGATGGGATAGATAATTACAAAGCCTTGCTCCCGTGTAAGAAAAGTTTGGAATTTCAGTAGACTGCAATAAAGGAAAACAGAAACATATGTAGTTGTATATGTATATTGTGTATGCAGTTGTATATGTATATTGTGTATGTAGTTGTATATGTAAATTGTGTATACAGTTGTATATGTATATTGTGTATGTAGTTGTATATGTATATGTAAATTGTGTATACAGTTGTATATGTATATTGTGTATATTGTATATGTATTTTGTGTATGTAGTTGTATATGTAGTTGTATATGTATATTGTGTATATAGTTGTATATGCATGCCACAAACCTGTGTGTAAATCAGTTCAACCAGCTCCTGCAGCAGATCCTCAGAACTGACGTAAGAATTGAGCATTTGTGTTATGTTTTCAACGTCTGACTCAAATGACCCAGGTGAGGAGCTCAGGTGACCCATAAACTCTGTGACCATGTCAGCCAAGGAGGGTTCACCGTAGTAGGCTTCACTTTCATCATATTGAGTGGGTTCCTTAGGGAAACGAAAATCCACATCAGTTTTGCCTGAATACTACATAATGTGCATATCACTTTGACTGAGGAGATGTACATATACTTTAAGTAGAGACAATTTTTTACCTCATACACAAAATATCCAGAGGGAACAAACTCCGGCGCATTTGCTGAAAGTGTTGACGACTGAACAAGAGAACTCACATCTTTGTACAGTGGAATACTGTTGGCTTGTTGAGGTTTAATCTGACTTTTCCAATCTGAAAGAGGAGGACCACACAAAGAACACATCACTAGTCGTTTACTACGATTACTGCCATCACAGTATTGGATATAGCAAAAAATAAAAATGTTCATATTGTCCAATGAATATGTATTGTACTTTGAAATACTAGAGTCAATTGGTCTGATCTTGTTTGATGACACAACTTCAAGACTTCATTAGTTCTGTTTGGAAATGTTAAATGTATGGGACCGTATTGATCTGATCTTTCTGCTGTAATGTTCTGTGATGTTTTGTTTATCCGTATTTTAAATTTTGTACTAGGATCATTTTATGAAGTAGTATTACTAAAGTCACTTTAACCTGCTGTCACTTTGCCTCTGCCCAGGGACAACAGATGAAAATGAGCTTGTAGCTATCTCTGCTCTGTGCAATATATTTATTGTGCAATGTCCCTGTCAAATAAATAAATAAAATAAAATAAATGGAAAACAATTAATTTCATTTCTGGACCACTCTTGCAGAGGCCTCTTTGGGCTTGACTGCAGCATTTTCGCCTAGGAAAAAAAAACAATCGTTGTCAATGTAGTTATAATTTCTTAATAAATACAATAAGTATGTCTCTAAATAACGGGTTAACGAGACCAAAGACGTAGTTAGAAGGTCAATGCCATTTACATGCATTTTCTGACAATACGCTGTTTTTCTAAAATGTCTTATTGACCTAATGTTATTGTTGTTCCAAGTCAAGGCCAGGCGTCTTTAGAAAAACGAATGTGAAAGTAGCAGCTAGGTTAGCATTAGTGCCCCGTGATGCTAGTGGTCATCGTCGTACCTGTGATGGTGTCGCTGTTTAGACTAATGTTGTTGTCAGAAAAAGGCGGAGTGGTGCGCGGTTGTCTCAGCGGCTCCCTTTGGTTAAAAAGCTGGGGTTTGGTAGTGTCATCAGCGGCAGAGGCACCAGGTAACTCGGCTGCTTCTCCTGGATTCACACGGCTTCTCCCTGCGCCCGGAGCTCGGTCAAAAGGATCGTTCATGTCAGCGTTTAATTCTCAAACCAGCATCAGAGAAAGAGGCTGAATTTACAATCACTGTTTTTTTGTACTTTGATTTATGTATTTTCTAAAGCAAAACACAGTCTATCTCTCTTCCATATTGGCTAATCTTTGGCCAGTGTACACAACTTTCAGCCCCACTTCCTCTTACAAACCCACTGCGTACTGACAGAGTTTGATAATGAAACAAGGCAGACTCCATCTAGCGGTGTGGAGGGGAATGACGTTAGCACGCAGACAGGTAACCATATTCCGTGACTGTAAATATGACTTAATGCATATCACTTTTTATACTGTTTACTTTGTTTGCAAGTGTTGATTCCATATAGGGCTACTCATAATTTTTTGATCGATCAGTCATTGTTTAGTCCTGGCTTCGTCTTGGTAAAGTGTGGTTTATTCCTGGTTTAGACCCTGGCTTAGAGTTTAGACCTTGTTTAGTTCTGGTTTGGATTGTGGCTAACTGGTTTAGTTTTGGTTTAATCCTTGTTTAGATCTAGTTTTGTCATAATTTAGACCAAACTGAGATCTGTTTTAGGCCTGATTTAGACAACCCCATGGCATCTTGGGCCCCAGTTCACTTGCACTGGCTACACTGACTGATGTCACGCTGCTGACCAGTATACGAGACAAAACCTGTATCATGTTATTATCTTTTAATAGGACAAAACCAGATCTAATCCGGGTCTAAACCAAGTGCAAATCAGGGCTACATCAGGTCTTATTCAGGACTGAAACAGCAACGAACCACATCTAAACCAGCACAAATCCATAGGACCAAAACAGGTCTACACTAGGACTGAAGAGGCTACATAATAGTTTCCCTCTGAGATGTTGATGTAGAATGAGCTGAAAAAAAAAACCTCTTAATATTTCTACAATTCTGTTTACTTCTATGACAGTCATGGTTGACTTATACTAACTAACTATTTCATATTTTATTAAATTCTCTAGACTATTTGCAGAAGTGACTGATAAAACCAATATGATCCCTCTCCTCTTCAGACCCTCAGAAGTGCCTCTCCTTACCCACTCAGTAGCTGCCCACTACAAACATGTGTTGCACCAGACCTCTCAGTGTTAGTAAGTATTCATTAGTTGTTTTGGCCTCCAGTCATTTTCCACTTGTTGCTCAAACCTGGATCACATTATGCCACAGAGAAATCCCTCTTCAGAAACGTAGAGCCCCACTTTGATAAAAGATTACTGCCCTCATTTTGTGTTATTGCTGTTTTTCCCTCTGTGCCAGTGTCTTGGAGGAAGTTCAAACATTCACGTCTGGAATGAAATGGATGTAAATGCCAGGGAATGGTTGTTCATAGGAGGTCTGTTTACATTCTCACCTCCAAAGACGAATGTTATGGACTGTCTTTGAGAAATGAATTAAACATAGTTGCATCAGATTGAATTATAAGCAAATAAAAATAAACGTAGACCTATTTTTAAAACACCCACCTTGCATTCTGGAAGCTATTTTCATATATTATAATGTGCCTTCAAACCAGCCTAAACCATTATTGTTATTACATATTATATTATATTATTATTTATTGCTCCATCGAAGTGAATCACCAAAAGACCAAAATGAGTTATAATTTAGAAACAGCATCTAAATATGTAAAATGAGATTTGGGCCATTTTTTGCATGACTCTGATAGAAGGCACTTTTTACATTATTCTGGTCTCACAATGAGATACTTTAAAAAAAATTTACTACTTTGGCTGTATGCATTTTGGGTCATGGTGGCATGGGTACCAGGGTGGTTCAAGCTATTCAAGACCCTGGTATGGGGCCATTAGGGACCTGGATTAGTCTGTGTTTCGTTCAGGTTTGGCTTGGTTAAGAACCGGTTTTTAATTGTTGAGATGTAGTCAGGCTTGGTTAGAGCTGGTTTAGTCCTGGTTTATGCTATTTTCTGAGGTGGGTTTGGGATGATTGGGCTTGTCCTGCTGTCCTCCCTTCTCGTAGTACTTTCATGTGTTGTCTCCCCCAGAATTTTTAATGGCCTTGCCCTGAGAGAGATGCTCTGACGTGGGGGTAGGAGCTAAGTGAGGCCCGGAAGCCTGTGGTGTTAATGCTCTCCCCACTCTCTTTTGATCTGGCATCGAGGCAGCTGCCATTGATTAGTGCGTTTGTAGATGATGACTGGGGGAAGTGGGTGGTCAGACACGGGTCACATAGCCCCCTCCAACACACACACATGCATATCTCTCCCCCAGGCCCTGTTCCAACAACTCAACATACTTATTTCCATATTTTCTCCAAACCATTATCAGCAGGTGCATTGGCTATACTCAAACCCCTGGTTACCTTTGGGGAATGATGACAATAATAGCCCAAGATTATGACGATGTCAGCATCTACAGATCATACAGTACGATTGAACTCACCTCCTCCCATTTTGAGGTTGCTCTATCAGCTTCCTGTTTGTTTGAGAACTAATCATTAGTGCAATCATTGCCATGTGGGATATCTGGATATGCATTAATAGTTCTTGTCTTTTATCCCCTACAGAGCAGATAAGATGAGCCTTATGATGACCTGAATACACTACAGTTTCTGGTGGTGTGTAGCAACAACTTAATATTGGTAGGTATTAAGTTAATTATTTCTTTCAATGCATACTTTTTACTTCTACTTGATTAATATTATTTTGTTTAAATATTATAAGTTTAATCTCTGTATGATCATACGATACTCTAGATTTGCTTTGAAGATACTATTTGTCATTTATCAGTTTATTGTTTGGAATAAGCATAATTTGCACATTTGATGTTTTTGTCTCTCTGGTAACATTACTACTAGTACTTGAGTAATATTATTACATAGACCTCTGATAATTCCCCACACACAAAAGTCAGTGTCTGCCGTGTCAAGGAAGTCACACAACATTGTGAATTTTATTTTCTCTTAAAAGAGTTCCTATAAAAAGTACAGAAGGCAAAGATTAGCTTGTTTTTTTGTAAGGTTACCCCTCCTGTTAAATATCTGTCAAAAATAAATAAGAACATTACAAATAAACACAGTTGTTAAGAAATGCGTGTACTCTCTTAGTTCATTCTTCCACAACAAAACCATTATTCAAATTTTCATCATTTCAGTCCATTTTCCTGTTGTGGTTCGTATGAGATCATGTCCTTGAACTGTCCTCATTCAGCTTTTTTTACCCCCAGTCCAGTTTCGTCCAGTTTGGCACCAAAAGAAATTGATAAATATTGCAAAATGTGCCAAAGTTAAAGGGATCTCACTCAGTATTATAAATAGAGACAGTGTTAGTGCCTTTGCCCCACTCATTTCAACACCTTTCCCAAAAGCTTCTTAGAAAATTTCAATGCTCTTTTTTTCCAGTGCTGTACTGAGTTTCTCTCCAGTTCACACCAGTTCACACCAGTTCACACCAGTTCACACCAGTATGGGCAGAAAGTGAGTGGCTGTGTTCTTTCGACGAGTTTTCTTCCCTCGTAGTGGTTTCCCGTGAACGTTTAGACCAACAAACATCTGCCTTTTCTTATTTCTCCATTCGGCCGACGCATACGTGTTGTAGCCATTTTCTTCAATGCGCTCTTTCAGGGTGCAGTCAACGTTAAATTCCCTCTGAAAAAAAAAACAGACTTTAAAATCACTTGTGGTTCTTCATTCAGGCTAATAATAGTTAGTTTATAGTTGGATTTACTCAATAATATTTAGAATAATATTAATTAACCCTCTTCTGTATGTTACTTTGGTAATGGTTTCAAATGCTTTATGTTGTGAAAGAATAGTTAGAATATTTGGTTTTCGTTTTAGTTCATTGTTTGGAAATACCATAATTCGGGCATAATTTTATATTTTGCGTCCATATGGTTACAGTAATGCTAAAAATAACATAAAGTTATACAATTCTTGAGCATTTGTTTCTACTACGGCAATTATTTGAATGAGCTGTTACTTCTGCTTGAGTAAAATAAAAATGTCAAGAACAATAGCCTTACAGTTTTTGGTTACTCTACCCACTGATTATTTACTACCTTCTAACCCACACTAAAGTTGATTTCCTGTGTGTCTCGTGCTTGTGTGCATCAGGGCTCGGTTGTAATTCAGGCCTGACCTATAGCTCCCGAGAAGTAAAGTAAGGGGCTCCTTTGATAACAACTCTCACACTATCTTTCCTCCTAAAGCATCCAGTTTGACCTCTGACCCGGATACTAACCGCTCCATACAGTTCTCCCTTCCTGTTGAGAGCCAGATAGTAATTGCTGTGCAGTCCTCTGATGGCCACCACCCCCACGTCCACAGATGTGATTTCCAGGATACCTGCAAACAAACAAAATATAGGGATTATTGTCTGTCTCTCTTTCTGGGGCTTCACTCGTGCTTCATCCCACCATTCAAAAACAATTATCTCACATTGATCATTTCAGTGCTATTATAACGATATTGTGCTGCCTTCCTCCACCTGGGTAACAGATTGCAGCTTTGTGGGCCACTTGCTAAAAACATTAATAGGTTACTTCTGTTCTGTTTGGTATTTCGGTTAGTTACTTAGGCATTCAAAGAATTCTGGTTTCTTACAGGCTATTAAAGCTGCTAATTTACACCCGTGGTTAAAAACAAAACAAAAAATGGGGGAATGCAAAAGCTCTGAATATTTGTGTAGTGTCAGTATTAGAGGTCAAAGAGATATGACTTCCTAGTGCGTCCTTTGACCACAGAAGCCACTTGTCTCATCCCACACTGTTTTGCATGAGCCTCCTTAGTTCCCATGGCATGTTCAGACTTCCTCCCCTCTATTTCCTGAGTGCTATCATTGTTTTATCCCGGTATAGGTGTTCAATATCCACACATGGGACAGGGCACAGGGGTGTGAAGTGCAGACATGATGATATGCTTTGATCAAATGGCTCTCCCCTGTCTGACTGTCTCTGTGTCTTAGGCCTGGTCATAACCTGGAGTCCTTGCTTTAGGAGGACAGTGAAGCATGCAGGTAAGCCCCTCAAAACCATACACCTCAGTCTTAAAGGGGTGTTGCAAATTATCTGAGCTTTTTCATACCTTGAGTTATATTTTGTTTAATTTCTTCATGTTTGAGTAAACCTGCATGCTGAGACACTGACCTTCTCAGGAGCTGAAAACGCTTGTACAGTATAGGTGCACAATCCTACTTTGATACTACTTTTAATTGTTTACATTGATTGTAGCAGACAGTAAAGGGGACATGGCCAGCAGGTGGAAAGAGGGCCTTAAAGGGGGCATGCAAAATTTCGGAGCTTTTTCATACCTGGAGTTGTGTTTTTTTTACAGTAATTCATCATTGAGTAATCGGGTGAGACACTAACCTTCTCAGGAGCTGAAAAGGCTTGGCTTTGCCTTTTATGTACAGAGGGGAAACCCTGTAGCAGTTATGTGGCCATGACCAGCAAGGGGAAAATAGAGCTGTAAAGGGACTTATCTGAGTTGTATTTTGATTTATTCAAGTTGTATTTAGTTTCATTCACACGTTTTCTGCATACTGAGACTTTGACCTTCCCAAGAGCTGAAAAGCTTGTAGTTAAGAAAGCCCAGCTTGATCATATTTTCCATTACAATTATTATTATTATTTTAGTCAGACAAGAATAATTGGAGATTAATTGTTTGAATATGAAATGAACCTAAACTAATAGTTTCCATTGTTTGTATAGGCTGTAGCAGTGTAGGAGGAAAGAGGGCCTTAAGTGGCACTGTAAGAGTGAAGGGGGCACCAGGGGAAGGGTCTTAAAGAGGTGTACATCTTCTCTGGGCTTTTTCAGCTGAGAGAACGCAACAGGTCCCAATATTTTAATAGCCTTTAAAAATGTCCTAAAATTATCCATCCATGAGGTCCGGGCTGTATCAATTTCTAGTTCAAACAGTGGCACCTCGGGGCAGTGAGGTCTGAGGAGGTAGCGGAGCCTGTGACACAACGGCCATTGAAGATCTGAGAGGAGCTGCTTCAGGTGGGATCGGGTGTCGGGCAACGGACCGAGCATGTAAGACAATCTATGGCCGTCTCTGGCTGCTC
>JAVQKC010099977.1:0-17160 GCA_036025475.1 Philypnodon macrostomus | reverse complement strand
GTTGTGTATGTGAAGCCTGTGTGTGTACGTGAAGCCTGTTTGTATATGTGAAGCCTGTGTGTATATGTGAAGCCTGTGTGTGTATGTGAAGCCTGTGTGTATATGTGAAGCCTGTGTGTGTATGTGAAGCCTGTGTGTGTATGCGAAGCCTGGTTGTGTATGCAACGCCTGTGTGTGTATGTGAAGCCTGTAGGTACATGTGAAGCATCATGTGGAGTCCAGAAAATATAGAATTCTTGCCTATTTCTTCCGCAGCACCGGATCACGTACAGCAGCAGCTGGTGTGAATGAGCACAGACTTCAATTGTTTCTTTTTCACCTGTTCCGTATCTGTACCACAGTCAGTGTGAATTAGGCATAGAGAATATTAAAGTGGAAAGTCACTATGTCTCTCGCCAATCTAGGGAATGCTTTGCTGGAACTGAAGGAAGTGTCTGGGGAGTAGGAAGCACAGAAATCTCTACTTAGACTGGATCTTCTGTGACCCAGCTCTGAATAACACAAAATAAAACTGAAGAATGAGTGAAGAGGATAGGTTATGATTTATTCAAGCATTCAATGTATATGTAATAGTGATTGTTGCCTTTTCAGTAGAAACACAATTACTACTGATGGCTGTAAGTGAACTAGCCTTTCCAACACCCTCCAAACAGTCCCATCAAACTTCTGTTGGACTTTTCCTCTCATTCCACACTATTTGTACTCCATCATGTAAAATTACCCTACATTACTTTAACAAACTATAACCGTAAATCTAACCCTTCGGACAGGGCTGATATATCGACACTCACGGACACTTTAATTTTCCCCTGTCTGTCATTTGGCCTCCTCTATAGTAAAAAGGGACAGGCAGTACTTTTTAGGAGAAGAATTCTTCCATCAAGGCTTAAAGAAATGTACGACCTTGGATTTGGTTTTAACCGCAGCTCGAACAAACACCGTAAATTTACAGCTGGGAACAACCACGCACTAAAAAGGACTTTCAAATTTGCCAAAGCCATAAGTCCAGTCAGCAGTCAGCTCCTTCTCTGTTCTTCTGCAGCATTTAGGCGAAGGTAAGCTAATCACTTGAAATGTCAGGCTAGTACTTTGACTGCAATAAATAAACGGCACTTAAAGAGAGGTATTTAACATTAGTGGTTATATAACTTCACAAGATTAATGCTGTTTCGTCTTCTGAGGGCTATTTAAACTGAAGAAATATGGGAGGAAAAAACAGCTGCTAGTGGCCTGCTAGCGTACTTTTTAAATATGTTTGTCTACAGCTAATGGCCTTACCGCTATGTTGCTAACAGACAAAAGACAAATTGTCCATCTTGCTACAATTGTTTTTACATACAGACGCTTACTACTAGCATTCGATGCCAGTTACCACAGCTAACCAAGTAACTAGCAAAATGTAAGACATAATAACAACCAATAGGAAGAGTTAGCTTACCAGCCTAGACTGCTAAAGCTACAGAATATTTAGTTCATTTTGCTAATCTACTTTTAAAGCTGATGATAGGACTGCTAAAGACCATAGATAGCCTATGCTGTAGCGGAAAACAACTAAGCACATTTTTAGTCTACTGAAAAATCTGGCAAAAATATACACCATTCAAAAGTTATTCTTTTACCTTGAACACTGAACAAAACACTTGTCAGAACATAGAATTTAGTCCAGTTTCAAAATGCAGGTTGACATCTATAATTAAGCCACTCAGAAGAGCCCTGAATGTTCCTTTTATTTCCTCTAACTTGTTCTTACTCATAATGACCACCCTTAGTGACGAGAAAAACACACAAAGATTCTTGTAACAACATAAATTAGTCATTTTTTTAACGGCGTGATAAACCTGCTCATGGTTACATGCCAGAGGTGGTCAATATGACCAATATGTATACTATGGTATTTTTCATTCAAGATTTCAGATTCAAAGTGTCATATGCACAGAAAGGAAATGTTTTCCTGTACAGTAAAGTGCTGGTGAAAGGATGCTATGTGCAAAAACACTTTCTTTCTCACTCACTGTGCAAATAATCTATAGACAAAATGAAATAAATGTGAGAAAAAATGTTAATGGTCAATAGCTGTAAAGGGGCTAAATCTAAAAGTGACATTGAAGTGGGAATTATAATCTACTGTTGTATTTTATTTTGTCAACGGTATATCAGTCCTTATTCACACAAAGTACAAACTGTATTCAGTGGAGGGCCATGTGCTTGAGGGACTTTCTTTCTGAGTCTGTCCTCGTCACTGGCAGCTGGAGGTACTCAACGCCAACCCTAACGCGAAGCTTTGAAACAGCAATCAATGCCTTTATACTGCGTCTCAGGCTCGTAAAAGTGTCACCGCGGCCAATATATGACGCCGTATTTCAACCTCCCCCCTCCCTATTTTTAAACTCCTGAGTTATGGCTGCAGAAATGTGCGCCCATTAAAGATGATATGATGTATTTTCCTCCTTGTTCAGACACTCATTCATCACTGTGTGCACCAAAGGAAAACTGCACTTACCCTCTCCCTTTCTCTGGCCATCTCTCTGTCCCATGCATTCCCCCCTCCAAAACCCTCACCCTCACCCCTATCCTGTACGCTGTCCTAAGTAATTTACGACCCACCGGTAGTGCAACCTTCTGGCAGAAACTGCAAGGAGGCAGCTTGCTCTCTCTCCTGGATACTAAATAACCTTTTAGAAAAGACCAGAAACTTGGCCCCAGTCATCTGCTGCAGCACATTAAAGACAGTCACGAGAGCAGCATGAAGAGAAGAAAAAGAAAGATTTAAATACCTGTTTTTTTTATAGTAACATTGGGGCATTGTGAGTGTAAGTTCAAACAATATGGAGGCATTAGTTTTACATGTTAAAATTGCTATAGTCTTTTTCTATTGCTTACCCTATTACGATTTAATGGTTGGAACATATCCCAGCTTCTTTGGGGGTTAAGAATGGTGTATTTACTATGGGCAGTTTGGATAGATGCAAACCACTTTAGGACTATTGATTATATTATAGTCTAGTTGTTTCAGCAATATTTAAATCCTATAATGTATCCTTGAGTTTGCTCCATGAAATGCATGCTCTTTACATTAAGGCCCTATAGAGACAACATACAATCAGAAGACATGTACGTAGTATTTTTCATTGTTATGTTTACAATCATTTCCCCGTACCATTTATTTCCACACAGAAATGTGACCGTTTGAGCAGATAATTTGTGCACTTGGCTAGAGCGAGGGTTCAATCCCAATTCTTTTTTGCATATTCCCCCTGTGCTTGTGTTTTTCCCAACCACTAAAAATACATATATGGTTGTGTTTTTGTGTGTGTTTTTTTTACTTAGTATGCATGTCTAATTGTCTCACTGGCCATTGTTAAAACTATTATATCACATTGACAGTCTACTAAATAAAACACAGAATATTGTGTTTTTGCCTTTGTGTGTAACTAGGGCACACATGGATGCAAAGACAAATGGGCTTACCTGTGTAGCTATATATAAAAAAGTGGTGTTTGGAAGTACAAAATAAAGAAACTTTGTCTTTGTTGTTTTTTATTCTTTATGACTTTGGGATGCACCGTATATATCCGCAGCATGAAGTCACCAGCACTATCTCTCCCACAACTAGTCCAGTATCAAATAAGTCCCAAATAAATCAGCCTTTGCGGTAATTATTACAACAGAGAACAGAGCTATCGCCGTGCCGTGGTTTTGTAGTATGTGTGCCCCACTGTCTGTAACATTAATCTCCCCAGCGCTGAGGCTGTAGCTAGGGTCAGCAAAGGAAATATTTCATAAGTGTCAGGTTGGCCCATAGCCCTTGACGCGGAGCTGGAAATGAGAAAGCAGCGTATAACAAACGGCCGCGTGTGACTGTGCAAGGCTCACACGAAGCTGGCGAAGGAGGGGCAAGGTGATGTATGGTCGTACTTCACTTTCATGTATTCATCTGAGCAGTGCTGAAATACTGCCCGGGACAAACAGGGTGCTTTGTTACCACAAGGGCCTGCTGAAAAAAACATATTTCTGGCTGCGCAAGGTCTGTGTCTGGAATGCATTTTCCATTACTGCTTCTTCTCAAAGTTCGTTTTTTTTTTTTACTTTGGTTTTATATTTTACCTACCAAGTATTGCTGGGTTGCAGGTGACATCACAACACTCTATAGCCCTATACAGTTTAATGGAAGATGGGGAGCAGGAAAAGGACTGTTGTTAACCTGTAGATTTTGTGGTTGGATAGATACAGCAATAAAAGTGATCAGATTTAACATGTGTGGATTTTTTAAGAGGGATATTTCTTCTAGAATTCTCATATAATACAGAATGAAACATGAAACCCAGCAATAAAAGTAAATCAAGTGCAGCTCAGCAAATGGGCCATATGCTGTTTGCTCTGATTTGTCAATAAATTGTCTTCATATTGAAAACATACGCTCTAGTTTCATCTACATATAGTTACATGAAAAGAAATAGCGAGGATTTCTGAAATTTCTGAATGAAAAAATGTAACACCATAGCCTACACTATTAGTACAAAATATGTGTTTTATTAACGTACAAAGTATTGCTGAACATAAATCAAGTACAGCTCAGCATGAGCATAGGCTGTTTTTCAGATTTGCCCTAATGGAAGAGAAGCCAAACACAAGTCCATCATTCTTGACTCTGTAAAGTACCTGCTGCCTGACGTCTTTGACAAACCACAGTCATTGGACTTCAAAACGCAGCTGGTTGAATCATCAATAACCTTTCCTAATGGCTACCTCGTTCAGTTGTACAAAAGCATATTCCTTTTGTACAAGCTTTCTCAAAACTCAACCTGGCGACCATAGTTTCCAGTTTTTGATAATTTTTTTAACATATAGTTTGAATTGGCTAAGAGTTAGCTGTTGTTATCTAGCTATTAGCTATTATTAACAGGTTGGAGCAAGAAAATAGTTTTTGTAGATTCAATAAAGTTCACTTTTAAAAAAGCCACTTTTAGCTAGGCCTACTGATGCCATTAAGTAGCCTAGTGCATGACACATTAGTGAATTAACATTGGTGACAAATTTATCATAAACCCTGACAGCAGCCATTAATCTTCGAAATAATGTTGCTAGGCTCTTGCTAACGTCAGCCAACAACCTGTCAATCACACAGTCAGCTGCTCTTCAGTGACATATATTTGGCCTAATATTCATCTAAAACTTATGAACCTGAACAATACCCTACACAAGAGTACTAAAACTGACAAGAGTTAAGGCTTAAGTGTTATCAGATGACGGAATTAGCCGTGGCACTTTTGAACAAGAGTTAAATGTCAATAGTTATTATTTACAATTTTAAACTAGGCCTATGCTGTTGTCCCCGACAGCATCGGTGAAATGGCCCCATACATCTGCCACAACTGGCACCAAGGGGCACCTTAATCAGACATTGTGTGATTTCTAAGGGTTTTTATATTGTTAATGAGAAATTAAGAGGCCCCGCCCCCAAACCATGACAAATGATGTTTGTGAAGAATGTTTCTGACAAATTTAGTAAAATTCCCTAAAACTGCATTGTTCTTTCAGTCTATAGGGGGTGCTATAGAGGTAACTGCCATCATATTGGACAGATGTGTTCAAGTTAGAGGCTGTCAAATATACCTGACCTCCCAATTTCAATCCAAAATGGCCGTCTTCCTGTTTGTTGTAGGGTGGGGCAAAAATAATATTTTATGTTGGGTACACTGTGAAGAATCACTGTACCAAGTTTCATTGCTCTCTGCCAAAGTAAGTGTGTCCAGGGTCCCATAGGGGTCATAAACATGGGGGGCGCTATAGATTAGATATTCTTTATTTGACCTCAGTAATTTGCATATGTACATTAAATACACATTAGCATTCATGAGATTTGTTCATGTTAATCAGGTTTAATGGCTCAATTATTCATTGTAGAAGAACCATAATCAATCTAGTTCAGTAACAGTCCCCAAAATTTGAAAAAGATCTGGCAAAAACTTCTTGAGTTATTGTGTTCACAGCTTAAGGGCTTTAATTATTTAATTAATATTCATGGTAGAAGTACCTAAATCAATCCAGTTTGGTGTTTACGATGTATCTGTGTAAAATATTTGAAACTGATCTGGCAATTAATTTCTGAGTTATCATGTTCACACGTAGGATCTGCAAACGTGGATAGACGTGATTCCATAATATTGCCAAAACTCTTGTTTTGCCGATATAATTAATGCAAGCTTATACAATACAAGCAAGTTTTGTGGAGCTCCCATTTTGACTCTATAGCAAATGGGCGGATTAGGCGCCTGTCTAAAAATAAAGTTATTTTTGATGGTTTTTGGGGAGAATAAACAAAGCCTTTGAAACCCTCACAGCCAGCCACACATCTCCTGGAAGATATGTGGTTAAATGGTGGTAAGAAAAGTTCTCTGTCACTTCTGAGCGAGTTGTTGACGATGTTGTTGTCAATGCAGAGAGGATTTTATCATCTGTTTTTTGCTCTTGGAGAAGACTGCAGCTCAACATACAGAATTACTCAAACATGAGTGAATAAAACAAAACAACAATAAAACTAACCAAGTTTTATTGCTCAGGAAAATCAACTTGACCTTTAAAGACAAACACACTGCATTTGCTTCTATATGTGTTAGTTCTGTCTAATAAACATGGACCAGGAAGAACAGCTCAAACGAACCCCACTGAGTCACCCAGACTTAAGTTGATTTAATTAATTTAAAAGTTTTTGGTGGGAAAGCATCTTAAGTCAAAAGATAATTTCACATTTCTTAGCCATTGCAAGATTAGAGTCACATTCAAGAGTATATAGAAAAAATGGTTAGATATAGTGTATTCATAGAGCATTTACCTCTAAACTCGGGCTGTACAATTATGAAAAAATATCTTATTGCTATTTTCAGACAAATATTGTGAGTACATTTGTAATATTGTTTTTCAAAACCGAGATTCAGCTCACAGCACATTTTAAACCTGTCTGAAAGCAGACTAAAAGACATTGAGCCTGATATAGACAATCTTCAGACAGAGGTGTGTTGGTTCTGAACCAATCAGAGCTCTCCTCCAGTTCCATGGACAGAGGATCAGTGAATAGGCCTAATAAAAACAATAACAAAATAATAATCAAAATAATTTAGCCTATGTAATCCATTAGCCTATTTGATCTATCGCCTAAGTATTGCCATCAAAGCTGCAGCAGGCTCGCATTATAGGAGATGTAATAAGAGCAGAGTGATAAATAATTTAAGCTCATGGTATACTATATAGATCAAATAAACAGCAGCCTATAGCTTAAAATATACTGGAACTCACACAATGAAATGCCTTTTAAAAGTTAAAAATAAAGCACAGCATTAAAAGAGGCAACATAATATAATCTGATTTTAATATTATATAAAGAATGTAATATTTCTGACACTATTCCTGAGCAGTTTAAATGCTGTCATGTATTGAGTGTATGATTCTTTAACAAGCGTTAACGAGCTCGCCGGCTCTCCTCCCCAAAGTGCAAAAAACTGCTTCTTTCTCGGACGTTGAGAGGTGGATTTACACAAATATAGGCCTACTATCTTTTTAAACTTGGACAGACTCAGGATTATGGTGGAAAAGAATTTAGCTGCATTTTTTACGCACAGCCCAGCCTTTTGCATACATTTATTAGGCATCAAATTATGCCTAATGTTTACCACATATTGACTCTTTTTAGCTTTATTGGTTACTGCACACTCTGGTGGGACTCGTGTGATTTTTTTATTGATTTTATGAATTAAAATGATTGCCTATTTTGCTAAATTTAATTGTACTAGACTATATTTTGTTTCACTCAGAACACATGCATTATACAGTTGCAAGATAAAGCATGTGAACCCTTTAGGATTACTCAGATTTCTGCATAAATTGGTCATAAATGTGTTTTGAGCTTCATCTAAGTCACATCAGACAAACACAGTCTGATTAAACTAATACCGCACACACATGATATGTTTTCATGTTTTTATTGAACACAACATGTAAACATTCATAGTGCAGGGTGGGAAAAGTATGTGAACCTTTGGCTTTAATAACCGGTTGACCCTCCTTTGGCAGCAATAACCTCAACTAAACATTTCCTGTAGTTCAGATCAGACCTGCACATCGGTCAGGATGAATATTGGACCATTCCTCTATACTTTATTTGGATATCAATTTGAGATGTATCATCTCTTTTTCAAGGGGGTCCACACACAATACACACATCATACAACAGACAAAATTAAAATGTTACATTCACAAAAAACACAATACTTTTGCTCTTCACTTAACCCAGCAGCCAACCCACTACAACAATTATACATCTGCAGTTATGGTAATTACATTAATACATTAGTAGTACAGAGCTGTTAAGTTCAGCCATTCCAAGTGTTTACTTTAGAAGCATGCAGTCTTTAAATGCATGAAAACTGAGGCTTTAAAACAATGTAAATGTAAAGATCTTAGAGACGTTGGAAGGTTATTCCAGTCCTCTGGTGATGCTCTGTAATAAAAGGCTTTACGTCCCATCTCCTTGTGAAACCTTGGAACAGTTGTTGCAAATGTCTTAAAGAATATAGTGGGCACACAAATATTGTTACAAAACTGTTTAAGTGCAGCAATATTCTTGGGATGTCTTGTGTGAATCGTTATCTTGAGGTCATGCCACAGGATCTCAATCAGGTTGAGGTCAGGACTGGGCCACTCAAGAAGGCGGATTTTCTTCTGTTGAAGGTTTACTTTTATGCTTTGGGTCGTTATCCTGTTGCATCACCCATCATCTGTTGAGCTTCAGTTGGCGAACAGGTGGTCTTAAGTTTGAGGTTTTGATGTTGGTGTGCTGTGCCTTTTCTTCTCCACACACGTGTTGTTTTTTCCTTACAAACAACTAAATTTTTGGTTGAATCGGTTCACAGAATATATTGCCAGTAGTTCTGTAGAACATCAAGGTGCTCTTTTTCAACCTTCAAACATGCAGCAATGTTCTTTTGGACAGCAGTGTCTTTCTCCGTGGTGCATGTGCCAGAGATATGTATGTCTTTAGCTGACACTCTAGGGTTCTTCACCTCATTGAGCATTCTGCGCTGTGCTCTTGCAGTCATCTTTACAGGATGACCATGCCTAGAGAGAGTAGAATTTTCTTACAATGAACACATCAAGGCTGCTAGAGATACTTTTGTAAGCCTTTCCAGCTTCATGCAAGTCAACAGTTCTTCATCGTAGGTCTTCTGAGAGCTCTTTTGTGCGAGACATGGTTCACATAAGGCAATGCTTCTTAAGAACAGCAATCTCAAAACTGGTGTGTTTTTATAGGGCAGGGCAACTTTAACCAACACATTCAATCTCATCACATTGATTGGACTCCATGTGGGGTGACTCCTGGCTCCAATTAGGCATTATCTTCGGGGGTTCACATACTTTTTTCACCCTGCACTGTGAATGTTTAAGACATGAAAACATTTGTGTGCGGTATTAGTTTAAGCAGACTGTGTTTGTCTATGTTGTGAAAGAGATGAAGACACATTTATGACCAATATATGCAGAAGGGCTCACATACTTTTTCTTGCAACTTTATAAGCTTTAATTTTACCTGTGCCAATCCACACCCTAAAGCCCACATCAGACTGCCTCATGTTTAGACAGACACTCCTCATGCTTAGACCACCATGTCCTGAGGTGATCGCATGCACTATTTTGCACCAACTGAGCCCATTTGCACAATCGCCAAGCCAACGCCGACTGAAAATATGTGCTTGTCTTTACGATAGATAATGCATTGGCTGAGGTCTACACCCTCTCATGCTTCAATTTCTATACAGTAGTGTAGCATCATATCTGCAAGAAGGATGAGCATTTCAAAGAATAGACAATTAGACTATGAATAAGGCTTTGATTTCCAACAGGAATCATTCACTGACTTCGAGCAGTCAAATGTAATAAACTCACAGTAATGGCTCAGCTCCTATAGCTTCACAATGCAGTGCATGATAAGTATAATAGCTTTAAATAAATAACATGGGTTTGCTTTGATGTTAGTGAAGAATGGTCTGCTCAAAATGCTGCAGTATACGCCATTCAGAAAGGCACCTGAACCGTGGCATTTTAGAGACAATCTGTGGTCAGTTCATAAGATTCAGAAAGACCTAAGGTCAGTCAGGTAATAAAATGAAGGATGCTTGTGCAAACCCTTGGTCTATACCCAGGTAATATATATGAGGAAAGCACACCAGCATCACATGAAATAAAAACTGAATTTTAAGCTATAAGGTTGTGAGAGACTGAGGTAGTATGCAGGAAAAAGTGGAATACTGGCCAGTGCAAGGTCTATGGAAACAAAGCAATTACCTTAAACAGAAAATCAATCAAAAAATCATCTATGTGGGGCATTGGTGAGTTGTTTTCAAAGGTTCCAAAAAAAAACAGCCTTGTAAAAATGAGTGCATCGACCTAGTGTCCTTGTCCCTGGAAGTCTCAGGTCAGATCACAGGGCTCGCAAGAAACACACTTTTTCAGAACGGTAAAAGCTCAAAGAAATAAACAGATGACAATCTTCGGCATTTAAATGTATCATTGAATTATTATCATTATGATAAAAGTCTGTATGTTTTCCATTGTTTCTGTATTACACATTGTACATTGCTTTTCTCAGTGGGGTTCAGTGGAGGAAACATATGACAAATAAACACAGTACAAAAATCAAAGATGAAAAAAACCTTCTATTGTTACATTTTAAGTTGTTGTATAGTAACAATATATATTAGCTATTGGTTTGAACGTTTTGTAAAGTAAGCCAACTGCAAGGTATTTATTCAATTATTATTCAGGCTTTGATGCCCCACAGTAGCTTTAAAAAGACCTTAGCTGCCTATTGGATATTTCTTGTTGTAAAAGAACTCTGGTAACTTCCTTGTTGTCTAAATCAGTGTGTCTGCATCTCATATTAAGACTTAGCTCTACATATTTCTTTCCATTAAGGATATGCTGTGCCAGTCCTGCAACATATAGCCTCTTCTAGACTTTTTTCCAATTTCTTTGTGTACAGCCTAACCAAAGGCCCTTAACAATCACAAAAGCAATATAAAGAAATACAAGCTTCTAATATATTAAATTCTGTTGCTGTTGAGCCCATGCTCTGCTCCATCTCAATACAGCTCTAAATAAGTGAGCAATTGAGCGTAAGTGGCTCTAGCCATAATCCAACAAAATAGATCTGGTTTAAAAGAACAATGCAACAGTGGATCCATGTGTTTGCCAAGTGCACTGTTATCAACAAAATACATTTATACACTTCTCTCTGCTTCTCAGAGCAATCAAAAAATATTTAAATCTTAGTGTATATGCTCCCTATTGTAAACGAATTAGCTTGATGGTCCTAATAATGGACAGTGAGTATATATACTATTGGGCAATTCTGTACAGTATGCTGAATCAAGTGATCTTTACTTTACATGCATTTAGTTTGTAGACAAAAAAGGACTTTATTTTATGTATTTATTTTGATAATGTTATGTCATATCTCAAAAACAAAAATACTTATATTTATGTGTAGAAGAAGAAGAAGAAAAATCTCACTTTAATTACTCAATCAGTGGCAACATTTCAACCCAAGTCATCTGTGTCGTTTAAAAGCACCATATCAGTAATTCCCCAAGGTTGAGAACAGAAATAGTCACACATTTTTTCATTGTTCAATGGAATGTACTTTTTATGTGAAGAAATATAAAGACCCTCTAAATACAGTAGATTATAAATAGTGCTTCAGAGACATTAGTAGAAGTAGAGTATCTTTGTTGTACACACCAAATGTTCAAATAGCATATAATGACCTGTGCTTGAGTAACAATAGTGCTGTTATTGAGACTTTGTCTATACAGTGTAATTAATACTAGTGCATGCCTGTCTGTCTGTGTAGGTGTATACTGTAGGTGCAGCTGCGGAGAGTGAGACGCCGGTGAACGATACATTTTTTAGCTACATCCAAGACTGCATTGATTTTTAAATATGTCCTTGCGGGCACAGTTCACTTTGATGTGGGCCTGGTTGCGCATACAATATATGGAGCAATAGATAGCAGAGAAAGTAATTGCAACCGACGGATAGACAAACATAGGCATGCACGGACACACTGTAAAAAAAAATCCTTCTAATGGTCTTGTGTTGGGTGTTGTGATGATTGCTATTACATGTTTTTTATATCAAGAATCCTATCTACATATATACTCACTTCTGGTAGCCTGTGTGTGTGGATCCATGTGTTTGTCAGAGATGGTTTGTTAAGTGCACTGCTATCAACAAAAAGCATTCATATACACTGTTTGGTTTGAACTTCAGCAGGTTTGTCTTGAACATATGTGTGCAACTAAATCCACTGGCTTGGTGTGATATAATCAGCAAATTAGTCATTTGAGCTGATTAGCATCTAAACTGGTCTACCTAATAAAGTGGCCAGTGAGTGATAGATGACTTTGATGTAAATGTCTGCTCTAAGAAAAGTCCATTTGAAAGATTTGCCAATAAACTAAAGGCTCATGGGGATTGGCCATGTTAAATCTATCCAGGCTTATTGATTGACTCAATCACATTGAGTCATTTAGGTGTAGAGAGTGACAGCAAAGGAGGCCTGGTAAGAGACATGAGCGAGGAAGGCTCCTGTTACTGTTCTGCTGTGATGTCCTCGTGATAACCCTATAAGAGTTTCAGCATTACATATTAGTGATGTTCCCCCAGACTGGTCTTGACAAACAGGCATGCGGCTGATTTTGAGAAAATCCCTTATTTGAGGTGGTGCTGATCAGTTTTTTATTAATTCAGAATTAATTTAAAAAAGATATAAATAACTTGCAACTCTATAAATAACTCTGCAACTCCTCCAGACTGTCATCTGGAGGTTTCCCGGCTTAGGAATTGTTAAAACGTTTAAGAAATGCAATGAGATTTTTTGGGCTGCCACACCACTCAAAAACTCACTACCATTGGTCAGAGCTCTATCCCACATACACTGATATGATATTGCTGTGGGTGACAGGAGGTGGACTCCAGTAAAATAATAATTATGACAGATTTCTTACATTACACCATAGAACAGGGTCAGATAGTCAATTATTTTATTTTATTTTTAATCAATTTCTTATTTAAGGAAACCTCCAGAATACAGCTAAGTGTTTTATAGTTTGGGGTCAATCAGATGGGGAGGGGGTGGACAGACAATAGCAATAACTAACTACATTAATAAGTGTAATATTATCTTTTATTTACAGCCACTGTGCTGGAGTTTGGCTGAAGAGAAGCCACGTTGAGATGCAGCCAGTGTTAACTCACCAGCCCAGTACATTTTCAGTCTCTTTAAATACCATACTGTGTAGCCTATACTGTATAGAGTAGAGCTGTCACTGGCAGTTTCAGGTCAGCTCGCCCCTCAGCTCAGTTTTACTTTGGGCCCCAGGGAGGTCAGGACTAAAACTGCTCATAGTACAATCAATTTGGAAGATGTTCTGATGCGAGTCATTTTTCGTTTGGTACAAATACCAGATTTAAAAGCAATAAAATCTGACTCAAATTCTACTATTTATACATAGTTTACAGCTTATTGGGAACACACTGCACTGGCAATGTGTCACAGCATGAAATCAAAAGGAATTCATAATTGTTTTAGTGCATGGGGCCCTTTCAGTTCCACCAGTCTATTGTAATCTAATGTATCACTTCTCTGTAGAAGAGGGTACTGAATATTTGCCTGCTATTATCTCACATCCGCTTGTCTTCTTCTTGTGAGTGTTTTGTTGCTGTATTAACTAGATCACCTTTCATCAATTAAAACAGTGTGATCAGATACAGTTCCTGGAGCCCTGACACTTGTGAATAGACAGTCTGTTCTTAAACAGGTAAAGAACATCGTCACTTCATCAGCCTTAAGCAAACACCAATCTTCAAACATACAGATACATACAACATACATTTCCTTCTGCCTTTTACAATCCTGCCCCCACTTGGTAGCACACATTACTGTTGACACTGTAAGAACATTGTGGAAGAGAAATAAACTGTGTGTGTAAAAAATGTATTATTTTTTGTTTGTTATTAATGCAATTAAAGGACCATCATCAGAAACTACAATATTTTCAACAAAAATAAACCACTCAGCACGGGCGGCACAGTGGAGCAGTGGTTAGCACTATCGCCTCACAGCAAGAAGGCACCAGGGCCTTTCTGTGTGGAGTTTGCATGTTTCTCCCCGTGTCTGGGTTTGTTTCCTCCGGGTACTCCGGTTTCCCCCATCAACCTAAAACATGCACATTAGGTTAATCCTACAGCTGGGTACATCCTGACCAAGATCCTGGCTCAAGATCTGGAGATGGGTCCTCGGGCACTGCACCGTGGCTGCCCACTGCTCCTGACAGGTTGCACCAGCAGCATTGAGGGATGGGTCAAATGCAGAGGACACATTTCCCTATGGGGACATGAAGTGTAACCTAATCTAACCTCAGCTTTTAACGGTCTGGTATGTTGGGGCAGAATAATTGTGTCATTTCTTTAGTGGTAACTGTTTTTGGACCTTAGTTTTCATCAAATCCAATGTACATCCCTGTGTACAGTGTATAGTATAGTATAGTATTAGTACTGGTACAACAGTACTGATATACACATCTTTATTAAAACTCTTAAAACAAATCCCTGTACTTATTTAAATGACAAAGAGAAAAGAGAATCATAGACAGGGAAGGTGAGAGAGCAGCGTGAGTGATCAATGTCGAGCAGCTATATTTACCATGTTCCAATTAGACAGGAGCAGACGGGAGCACACTAATGGTCTGACATTTACATAGACCCAACCCCTGATTTGTTGTGATTACACTTTGGGTGGGTGCAAGAGAAGCGTGACAAAATTAAAGTCACAGTAGGCATTTGCGTGGCAGAACTCTATCATAGTTTGTTAGTCACATCAGACAATCACCAGTAGAAGCCTCACTGATAGAGAATATGTTACATCCAGATTACATACGACAGATGACAGAAATTACATTTACTATTTTATAAACTATGGGTGCAGGCTGGTAAAGCCAATTCAGTTCTTGGTCTCATCGAAACAATCTATTATGTGGAGTCTGCATGTCCTTCACATTTTACAGTGGGTTTTTTCAAGGTTCTCCAGCTTCCGACCACCAACCAAAGACAAGCATGTGTTAGGTTAATTGGTGGTGTTTTCTGCCCTGCGACTAATGTATAGGATGTACTCATAAGCCCATACTTGCATGCTCCAGGCACATGCAAACCCATAATGAGACTAAGTGGAAGAAAGTGAATTATGATCATCATTTTGGGTTCAATTGTAAATGTTTAACCGGATCACCTGACCTTACCAACCTTCAAATATCTAATAGCAGACAGTAAACAATTCAATCATAAAATCATACAAAGTTGTAAAATTGTATGTCTCGGTCAACAACCTTCAGCCAATCCCCAATAACAGAGCCAATCTGCCATCACCACCAAATGAACAGCTCCTCCATCTCCATCCTCTATATCTGCGAAACACCATGGCCGACCGCATCCCGTCCATATCCTCGGGCCTGCTCTTAACCTAATCTCACTTTCGCCTTTCTGCCTCTCAATCCTGATATATCTCATAGCTTTTGCCCATGTGACCAAACTTCTCCTCATTTCTTTACCAAGCTCTATTGAACCATTGTCCTGGCCCAGCTCATTGCGGCTAAACCATAATGAATCTTCAGTATTTGCCTCACTAGCACTGTTATTCCGGTTGGTTATTCCAGACTGTGGCCTATACCACCATCTTGGTTCTGGCTGATACAGTTTATGGGAGTTCACACATGAACACACACACACCTCAGATTATTCAGAGCATTCTGCTGAGGAGATAAATGGCCCTGTGTAGCCTGGCCACAAGTCGCCAAAGCTTGGAGGGAAATATATCAATTTTCATGCCTCGTGACACAGGGCAAGGTTTAGAGGGACTGTTGAAAGCGATAATGTAATAATGGCCAATAATGTAATACCTGCCTATAATGTAATAATTTTGCCCATTTTTAATGTAATAAAGCCAATAATGTAATAACCTGCCAGCAACATAATAAGATTGTTGAGCCAATAACATAACGACGTAATAGCCATTATTACATTATTGGTTTCCACAAAGGTGGAAAAGCCCCTGAATTATAACATGGTGATTCACAATGTACAAAGCTTAAAGAAGTGTATTATTGTGTTAGTTCTTGACTTTGTTAGCATTGAATATAGTAGTGAAGTCAGTGTGGCCAGCATGGGGAAAGGGGCCTTAGAGCTTTTTTCAACAGAGAACAGGCAGGTAATGATGCTATGCCACAAGACGACCAATGTTCAAAAGAATTTTACATTCACTCTAGTTATATGTTGAAGCCAGGATTTACTGTACTTTATAAACAGCTGATTAGCACAAGGAAAGAAGCAGGAGACAGGCACGGTATGTCGCAGTGAGAGCCATCTGCTTCACAACAGGAGGAGGATCTATCTGTCTGGGAATTACCTACTGATCATCACAGCTGGAGCCAGATACATTCATTACAAGAGTTTTTAAAAACTTGTCATCAGTCTTTGGTTGTGAAGAACTTGTTTTACTATCTACTTATCCAAGTCAATTCAAGTTAATGTTCATATTCAGTGGGCATTTCTTCATTTGTCATTTCCATTAATGATGTTGAGATGTTGTGATGTCAATGCCCTTTACCATACATCATTAATATTGAAAGACCCAGTGGTGCTCACACTAACAATACAGGTCACACTTTATTTTACATAACCCTTAACTACATTATATCTAACTGATTAAGAACAATGTAATACACTGTGTAACAAACTGTGATAACATGTGACTACATTGTACATACAGAATAGTTAAGGTTAGGGTTGGGTACAATGTAGTTACATGTTATGACAGTTTGATACAATGTAGTTACATGTTATTACAGTTTGATACAATGTAGTTACATGTTATTACAGTTTGATACAATGTAGTTACATGTTATTACATCTTGATACAATGTAGTTACATGTTATGACAGTTTGATACAATGTAGTTACATGTTATTACATCTTGATACAATGTAGTTACATGTTATGACCGTTTGATACAATGTAGTTACATGTTATTACAGTTTGATACAATGTAGTTACATG
>JAVQKC010099974.1:0-36374 GCA_036025475.1 Philypnodon macrostomus | reverse complement strand
CTCTCTCACAGTGGACATGCACCTACGATGAAAATTCCAGAGCCCTCCATGACTTCTAAGTGGGAGAAATAGCAAAATAGCAAGGTGTTCAAATACTTGTTTTCTTCACTGTATAAAATTTGACTTGTAATAGTTTTCATGACACTGGATTGTACTTGATCACTGCTTTGTTTGATTCCCTATATAATTAATGTCAAGTGTCAGGAAGGTGTTGAAGAAAGGTTGCATACCAGCATTAAAACTCAACATTTCTGTGCAGCGTTTGGATGTGTGTCTGGGTAGGTACGTTTTTAGGTTTTCTGTATTAAAGAAATTATGCACAATCAGGGCCATAGCCAGGATTTAATAATTGTTAACTTACATCAATTAAAACAAAAGTGAATGCCCCGTTTCTATTGGAACAAGTCAAGTACAATAGTTCACCTTTGACTTCTTGATCAATGGTTGAGTCATTCCTCCACATCATAATTAACTTCTTAAATAAGGTTTGAATTGCTGTTATCGTGGATGAGTATTGTCCCTCTTCATTTTGGGCAGGAGGTCCCAGTAATCACAGCTTTTCAGGCTTCGGGACAATGACTCCTCATCTGCTGGAGTGGCCCTGAGAGGCACCTTGGACTAAAGTGCCATTGCAGCAGATGGTAATGCCACCTGGAGGACGCCCTTATTGGAGGTGATTATACATCTGGAATTGGCCCGGCAACCTGGGACCGGAGTCTCGGCAGACAGCTGCGGCAAAGACCTTTTTCAAAAACCTGGTCAATCACCCAAGTCGTGCTGTGCTTTGAACCGTAATGGTCGGTGTGATTATGAGCAGCAAAGTGTCCACAGTAAAACAGATTTTATAGCTGCCATGAGGCTGCCTATTGATAAATGGATGTTGGCATAAATACATGACTTTTACTCTTAATTAAGTTATTGACAAGGAATTAGATCCTCACTAGAAATATGAATTACATTTTTACTAAGTGCATACCTCCACAATTAACCATGCACAATGTATTGGGCCTATCTTACAGTGTCCAGAACTGTACTAAAAACATTGATATTCTAGTTCAGGGGTAAATGCTCTGGCACAAAATCCTTACAATGCTAAAGTTATTTTCCCCTGCCCCCTTGTGGATGGAGTAAAGTATTGATGGCTCAATTAAACAGTAAGAGTCTTAACTCAAATTCTGGCTCCAGATGGTGTTTCAAATCAACTAAAATGTATTGTGTTGACCCATTGCTGGCTTTTATTTTTTTGCAAAATCTGACTATTACTTGTGGTTTTCTGAAAAACAATAACCACAATACAGCATAACTGAAAACAGAAAACAGTACACACATGTGCGTCTGAACCATTGCAGCTGGTGCCAAGGGTCTGTGAAGTTATGTGACAGTTGTCCAGGTGCTGCTCTGAATACCTGTTGGATCACAGCTTGGAGCCAAGGGTTTCACACTCTGATCCACAAGGGCCTTCTGCTGATAGTCACTAGTGTGCATCCGTATCTGGGCCCTAAATGTTTAGACTAAAACATGCCTTAGTTGTCATAAAGTACATTATTGACAAGAATCCTATAGTGTAGATTCAAATTCCCCAAATCTCAATTTTAACATATTTTCATTTTTTTAGTGCAAGACTTCCAAACTGCACCACAAACCAGGTATTGGCTTTATCTTGCAATAGTGGCCAGACCTGGACTCAAACCAGAATTTTTTTAGTTCAGGGGTAAATGCCACAAAGACCAATACTCTCTCTATAGGACAGTCTATACTTGGATGCAGATGGTGTTCCAGATCCAGATGTTTTTAATCAAAGAATTAGTCTAGTCATTGAAGCGATGTACAACTGACCTGAAAATGGGACAACACTGGTGTGCTCTTGTTTTGTTCTTGTGCAGTTTCTCCTTTGTGGGTCAAATACAGTTTTTTAAAAATGTTTCTCATACCTCTGCATCAGTGCTAGATAATCAACCAATCATCTTACAGGGGGGTACTTTCAATTATAGGGTTGGACTTGCATTTGCACTTTCATCTATTTCTCAGCAAGGTCTGTGGCCATAACACGGGCTGACATGGCACTGCTGACTCGGTCCTTACCAGGTCCTGACCAGGTCCTGACCAGGTCCTGCTAAGATCAAGACTATGTGGTGACCAGGTACTGAGGTAACATTACAGCTAGCTCTATAAAAAGAACAAGGACATCCCTCTGTATTGTTCTGCTTGTGTGCAGACAAATTAAGATCATCACCAAATATGAATCAGTTTCATTTTCACATTTGGGTGGATGCTTAAATTGATCTGACCTGCATGACAGCACCCAAAAAGGCTTCAGGCTGTATTATGAGCTAAACACAGACAGGAGACGGCTGGAGCTTTTGTATTTTATTTGCAGATTTGTGGACTAGCATTTCAGCTGACACTTGACTAATGGTTTTCTGGTTAGATGCCTACAGCTAGTGATAAACTATTAAAACAAGAAATCCTCAATGCTGCAAACCTAGGCAGTGCTATAATGGTGTCATGGTGTTAGCATAGCAAAAACAGGAGCAAAACCACTATGTACACAAAGCAGTTTTATGAGCAAAATACTGTGGCTATAATGAATGAAGAGCATATGCGTATGCTAGAGCTTTTAGTTTACCAAGTCTCCTATTGTTTCTGCAAAAATAAATGAACCTACTTTTTCAGATGTTGCCTTAGGCTAACAGTGGTTTTAGTACCAAAGAATAAAATCAGCTAATGTAAAATAAGAATATATATATATATTCTGTTTTTGCCAGGAGTAAATTGCAGACAGTTCAGCCACTATAGGCCTTAGGCAGGGTACACCCTGGACAGGCATTTACTGGTACTCTCATTTGTTCACCAGAGACCATTTAGAGTCACCATATATCCATATGAATGCAAATGGACAATGGAAGGAAGCTGGAGTACCCAGACCCAGAGTTCCCAGTAATACAGGTAGGATATGCAGTAGTGCTCTAGTGTAAATATTAATTAATATTCATTTAATTAAATTAAATTTACAATTACAAATACAATTGCAACTAGCTCTCCAACCTGTTTCCTCCTACATAGCACCATAACATCATAACATCATCATAACATAACAGTATCTCAAAGTATAAAATAATTTCTCACACAATACATTTAAGCAATGGTTTGTTGAAAGTTTGAATGGTGCAATTTGTTATAGTGAGAAATGTGCAGCCTAAGCTCAGAAGTGAGACTAATGCTCTTCATAGCAGCCGTCCAGACAAAGAACGGAGCGAAAACACTTTTTATCTCGGCATTTGCATTGATATACAAAATGCCTATCACAGCAAAAGGCGCCTGTGATTTGGGTGCAATAAGCTTTGAATGTTTCAGTTTTAGAAATGCTTTTGCCACAGGTGCAATCTCAAACTAGGCCAGGGTTTCTTTTCCCCCAAATTTCCCTTTTCTCTTTCAATTCGTGCAGAACTTGGAGCTGTCAGGAATGTACAATACTCTGGGAAGAATGATTAGAGAATCTTGGATAAGACGTGTGAACTTCGAAGGGGGAGGGTGAAGAAAATGCATTGTACTTTACCTGTCTGTAGAGAGAAAGGGCTAAAGGGTGAGGAAATGGGGAGGTTGCAAAGTCAGACAAGAAGATACAATACTTTTGAGCATCGCATACTGTTGTTTTTTCTTTTCTATATAAATCTCATATTTGCTCCGAAGAAGTTCAAGAAAAATATTGTATTGTAACCATGATAATTTGACATATATGGCACAGCATTGTAATAAATACAGCATTGTAGATTGTCAAAACAACGCACAGTGAATCTATAGATAAACTAATACTAATACTAAACTGGCCTGTTAGCTGTAGAGTCACATACTCTAATAGGCAAAAACACACACATACAGTAACTAGGGGCAAATTTAGCTTTACCTATTCACCTACACATGCAGGTCTTTGGACAGTGAGAGGCTGGAGTATACAAGCAGAAAAATGCCTCACAATCCATATATATATATACTATCAGCTAATTCTAATTTCATTCATTTTGACTACATGTATTTCCCAATACATACAGCATATTATTAAAGACAGGTACATTCATGTCAAAATATATGTCATCATCATATATGTAGTTTTTGTGTGGGTACCCTATTGTGGAGTTTTGTAGATTTGGCAAGATATGTGTTCAAAGTGTAGCCTGTCCTTTTTGTTTACCTCCAAAGGGCAAAAATTCAATAACATTTCAGAAACATCAGCTAGTTATATACTTGACTTTTGTTGGACTGGGGTAAACTTCATTATGCTACTTATAGCAAAAAAATGCTTTTCTATAGGGGCCACGTATTAGCCCATGAAAATAATACTATCTCCAGAAACAGTGTGAAGGATTGTTGGCTAAGCTCAAAGTCTCATTTCCATTTGAAACAGCCAAACAGGAGCCACAGAGAGACATATACACCGAGGATGTCACAAAATAAAAATGTATTCTTTCAGATTTCTTTTCTCACAGTCACTGAGTCTGCATGAGCAATCACCCACAATGCACTGCTTCCCCGCTTTTCTTTACTTTGGCACCAGACTTGAAGAGTTTTGTTTCATTTATGGCTCTGTTATATCACAATCCCAAGGACTAACTGTCTATAGGGTTGCTGGCTGAGGCAATTTGAAAAGGTGGATCTAACATTCATTCAATTATTCAGACAAAAATATGTGTAGAAAATTGTACATGGATTTTTTTGGCATTGTATAGCTTTTTTGATTAACTTAACTATAACAAAAATCTGATAAAAAATGTAAATGCAGCTCCTCAATTAAGTGATATTAACTAAGAACTACTAGAAGAATTCAAACTGCTCACGAACTGTAATGTACAGCCCACCTTACCTCCACAGTTAACACATACAAATAGACTTTTTCAAAAACGTTCTCCAAAAATGATTTAAGTAAAATTATGTTTCAAAAAATGCATTACGAAAATATTTTTTTTTAATAAAATTTTGGTTTTACCTTCAATGGTTTACCCTCACAACGCATTAGTGGAGTTTCATGTTCAGTCAAGATGGCAACAATAAAATAAAAAATACTGGGATTCTGTGGTAGTACAAGAGTAGTAGTAAGTGTTGTGTCTACAGAGAAGTCATCCAGAAGAAAACAGCTTGTCTAAGTTGCACCATCACAGTGACATATCTACCGTCTCTACTCTGTGTCACCGCTCAGCTTCTGTCCTTGAGACGTTATGTGCGATTAAAAGGAGAAAAACTACACTTCACACTGTCCCAGAATCTGCAGCTGTGAGGGCCGTGTAGTGACCACAGCAGGAGAAGCACGGGTCACTTCGGGTCAGCGCTAAGTGGACAAGCTGAGGACAAAAGGCCTGCAGCAGAGAAACGCAGTGTTCGGGCAATAAGAGAGAGGCTCCAGGTCACATACTGCTCTGTCTGCAGCAGCCTACACATTATACAGAGCCCAGAAAGACTGCAAGGGATTTATAGAAATATCTGAAAAGTTTTATATAATTATATCTGGAAAATTTCAATATCCTCAGTAATATCTGCACGGGCATTATATGGTTTAAGTACATTATGATGAAATGAATGCTAATTGCAGCTTTATACATGTTATAAATGAAAGACCTGTGTATATGTTTTTAACAGTATGTCGGAACATTGACAGATTTAGGGTGTGTATGCCTTACATGTAAATTTAATTTTAAACACATTTTAAGTGTGTTTTAAAATACCCAAATGTGCACATAAACACGTTTTAGTGACGCAAGTGAAATGTTAAATCAACTTTTGTAATTGTATGTGAACTGAAATAGCATTGTAAAAAATAATGCTTTGGAACCTCTATTCTTATTCGGTACTTACTACTTAAAGAACATGAAAATACTTTTGCCTCGTCCCTTGCTCCCATTAACGGACCTGCATGTCCTTCAAACAAGCTTTTTACAACACAGTGATGGTTTATTGCTTAAACACACTAAAAAGCTGAAAATGGCTTTTGGGATTCAGTAATTATTGAGGACAACAGGGTCAAAGAACACGCTAACACCACTAACATCACTAACACCGCTAACGCCACTAACATCACTAACACCACTAACACCACTCAAATTACTAACACCATTAACACCATTAACATCACTAACATCAATAACACCACTAACACCACTAACATCACTAACACCACTAACACCACTAACATCACTAACATCACTAACACCACTAACATCACTAACACCACTATCACTGTGTACTATAAATTAGGCTTCATAAATACAAGGTCTTTCATTCATAGCATGTAAACAGCTGTAATTATCCATCACTTCTTCATGTTGATTAAAGATGTTAAAAACAGTGCCATGTGATTTCAAAGCACATTCTTTTCTTTACAAATGTTCTAGGCTAAATTCATTAGTTTATGTTTGATGAACTATTTGAGCTTACAAGCAGGTAAATAGTCAATCAATCAATCAATGTGAATGGTGTAACTATTGCATAATAACAGAATCACTAGTTTCAGCAAGCCTAAATTTGAACATTGAGTGGATCAGCAGAGACCATGTTGTGTTTCCATATCACTACCTCACATTACCAAGCAGCATGTAAAAACGCCACTGAATTTATTGAAGCTCAGACACTTGCCAGCATGGTCTGGCCAATGTGAATGGTACACCTTTGTAACAGCACAGGCACATTTAGGCTAAGCTCCCATTCCAAATAAATTTAAAGTAATTTCACAGCGTCTTTCAGGTGTACGGAGAGCTAGAAGTGGTCATAATGTTTTCACTTTGTTGAAATTTCACATTCTTGCTCCTTCATTACAACACCTGGACACAGTAATTCTGCTTAAAGTAGAGAATGATAAAGCTATGGTCCAAAGTGGTTTGGACCTTGGTGTACACTGGACAATTCCCAAACACATGATGCAACTTTAAAGAAAATGTGGAAGGAAGCTTCATGTTGTATAAAGTGGTTTTGGGAGAAAGGTTGTTGAATATTGGACTGAATATACTTATACTACTACTACTATACAAAAGCCTTAAAATATACATCGTATATGGACACAACATAAATAGCCACACCTCTTTCGAATTAAGGGCATTATAATATTAAATTTTTTGTAATATGCTTCCAACTTTTTGAGAACACTTTGGAGAAGGTCCTTTTCTATCCCCTCTGTAAAGGAGACCTTATTATATGTACATAATAACCAATAATGGTGATGTGTCTAGTACTTTTGTCCATAGCTGAATGTATTGTCCTAAAAGTACTCAAACTACAGCTAAGGCAGTGATATAATTACAGTGTTTTGTATTACATTCACCACGGCCTTATGTTTTTTAAAGGCAATCTTGTTAAATGACCAAGGTGCAGCACCGGATGTTTTGTTTCCCACTTAGGTAGCACCGCACTAACTGCCCTGACTATTGATTTGGGGCCAGCATCTCAAAACACTGCATTAAAATGCAAAGGCAAGGGCAGGTTGGCAATTAACAATCTGACCTAGGCTCGCCATGTCCGCCCATAGCTACTGTTTTACGTTTGTTTTTTATACTTGGTTCTTTTTAACACTTGGAGAGCCCTCCCATTGGAACAGAAACATGAGGAGTTTGGCTGAGCGCGGTGAGAGAGGCAGAGATGGCGTGGGCGGAACCACAGCTATTGACTACAAATGAGAGGCACAAACGCTCAGCCTAATCCGTCACACATGTAATGAATGCGTTTCTGCTATGCTCCCTTAAGAAGCATATATATTCAAATGATAGCGCACATTTACTCCTACAAGCAGACAGAGACATAGACAGGGATAGGCATAAAGAGTGACATTCTTATGATTCCAATGCCCCTAAGATATCACGCAGCCAAATCACTCATGACAGCGATGGTTGCTTCTTGTAGAGTCCAAAAAGACTAAAGGGCGCATACTGTATACTATTAGTATGCATACACTCACTGGCCACTTTATTAGGTACATCTGTTATACAGGTTGTTAATGCAAACAGCTAATCTTGCAGTCACATGGACCCAGACCAAGTGGGCTGGTCTGAGTACTTCAGAAACTGCTAATTTATCTGGATTTTCATTCACAACTAATTATTAGATAATTAGAGTATACAAAGAATGGTCAGAAAATGAGAAAATATTCAGTTGTCCAGTAGTTGTGTGGATGAAAAAAAAAGCCTTGTAGTTGTTTGAAAGGCTACAATACCTGAAATGCCCACTGGTTACAACCAAGGTCTACAAAATTGACCACAACAGACCCTTTTCAATTACAAGGTATACCTAATAAAGTGGCCGGTCCGTTTATATAGGCTTTACGCATTAGTATTAAAGGTCAAAACAGTTCAGCTCATTTGATGTTTTTTTTAACTGAGTTGCTTTTGAGAGACAGACAAATGAACTCTTAGGAGAACAGAACAGACCTGGGTTAATTAAGGATTAGTCACATGAGAAGGTAATGCGAATGCAATAATGTCAGATTGGTGCCTGGCTACAGCTAAAGCAAATTACACATGTTTAAACAATCCTAGCCTTCTCCCATAGACAGCCAGCACTTTCTGTCATATCAAATCCCCATATGAAGGCTTTCAATGGGGATCCTTTCATCTCTGATGAAAGGAAAGTTCATAAAAGATGATTAGAAATCCATAGGCGAATGACTAAGAGAAAAATAAGGAAGCAGAAATGCAAGGCAAAATGAGGTAATGAGTAGTCTCTCTGGGTCACAAAGACTATTACCCCTGTTCCACTTGTACCTACTCAGCCCTACTCAGCCCGGTTTGACCTGGAAGAGGTACTAAGTTCCAAGTGAGCCAAGATGATACTAAAACAGATTGCCTGCCACTGATTGGCTGGACTTCTGGCTCTAGCAAGTGATTGGCTGAGAGGTGCAATGTCCTGCCCACATTAAGGGGGTACTTTTTTGTAATGAAAACCCAACTGAGTAGAGTAGAGGTGAGTAGAGCTGAGCCGAGTAGAGCAGAGTAGGGCTGAGTAGGGCTGAGTAGGGCTGAGGAGGGCTGAGTAGGTACTAGTGGAAAAGACATTGTAGACTTAAAGGGGAAATAAAAATAATAATAATACATTTTATTTCAAAGCGCTTTTCTCAACACTCAAAGACGCTGTACAAAGCCAAAACAACAATAAACAAACAATAAAACAATTAAGATCAAACAAAGAGCAGCCTACAACCTACCTGTCCTTCACATATGCATACATGTGGACTTTTGAAGTATGGTCCAATGACTGGATTTAGATGAACACACTTCGCATTTTGTCAATTGATAAAATAGAAAAAAAGCAATATTGAAAGCTTATTTTCAGACCTACGTAAAACATTTGCACAGTACTATGATGCTTTTTTAAACTAGCAGCATTGTACCAAATCTGTAAGAATTCAGCCTGGTACTTACCCCGTGATGCGTGGCAGTGTATCGGTGGAGAAGAGCACCACTGGTGGCTTGTCCCTCTCAATGAGCCGTATAGTGTACTGTCCACTCTGTCGGGGGTGAAGGAACACTGCCATGTCCAGACTGCACTGTCCCTGCCCTCCCCACAACCACGGGCTGATGACCCAGAGTCCTCCGAACGAAGAGCTGTTCACCCAAAGGAACTGACCTGCAGAGACAAACCCACTACATGTACTAGAAGAGTAGCTGAAAATCTGACTTAAGAAACTCAAGTAAGATTAAAAAAGTATTTGTTAAAAGATACCCAAGTCGAGTAAGTTTTTTGCCCGATTTATTGTATACCTTGTAATGTTGATGCATCCAGATAAAAAAATATAAAAAACTGTAACATTTCTGGTATAACTATAAACAAGTAAACAAGTGAAAATAAATACATTGAGGCACAAGAAACACAAACTTGTACAGAGGCCAAAAACTCGATCTGGAGTGGGAGTACTGCTCCTTCAAAATAATACAAGAAGCAAAAATTTGTGTGCAATAAAACTACACTTAGAAGTACAGTTCATTAAAAATACTTGAGTGAATGCAACTCATTACTAGCCAGGTCTGTTTACAGTAATACGAGTTTAGAAGTTTTGTTTGACAGCAACATTTGACGAGAATGCAGAGTGATGCTGCTGCTGCTGTAAAAAGCCTCTCATTGACATGTCTTGCATAAGAAAAAAGGTGGCATGGAAATCAAAGCCTACTTTTTCCCTCACTTTGATGAAGTCCCATTTTCCTTTCAAACCTATTGCGCTCATTCAAGCAGGAAGTTCATCAGAAGTGGGAAGTTGTGTGTGTATGTATGTATGTGTGTGTGTGTGTGTGTGTGTGTGTGTGTATATGTATGTGTGTGTGTGTGTGTGTGTGTGTGGCAGAGAGGCACAAAGAAGTCAACTTGAAAGGAACTAAATCCATTTTTAATGTGCACCGTTAAGAAAAGCACTGTTGATGAGCAGGAGCTAAAATGCACGGCAGGAATATGCTGCATAAATTATTTTCATTGTTCTCCAGAGCCTTTCAAATAGAGGCTGCCCTGACTACAATGTTTATTAAGTTTATGATTACAACGAGGCAGGTACAGTTAAAAATATGAATGTGGGGATATTTTCTGGCTTTTCATTGTATCCCAAGGGTTGGACTGTAAAAAAAAAAATTTCTAACAATATTTTGACATGCTTTGAAGGTATTACTTAAGCCCAACAAACATTTAGATGATGACTTTTTACAAGCTTTTGTACAGTTAGTAAAAGCTATAATCACAAGCGCGTTTGGAGATGTAGACAGTGGTGCTGTCAAAAAAGCTACATTAAGCAGATGATGCACTTAGCTAAACTATAAATGCAGTTGAAAAGTACCTCCACAACCCCTAGATTTATCGCCTGTTTGTTGCAAAAACAAACCCGCCTTTTGGAAAAAAATTGTCACCTGCAAAAAGTGAAATAAACTGTCTATTTCCTATGACAGTATATTATTTACACATCACATTATGTAGCAAACTATGGCAAACGCACCTTTAACAAACCTCTAAATCTCTATATTTTTACCCATTTCTCAACAATCTGATGGTAATTGCATGTGCAGTTTACACTGACTGCTGCTGGTGAATTCAAATTACGCTCTTCTTGTTAAGCCCCATTTGTTTTGCCCTTCACATTTGCAAGCTTCCCAGTAGGAGGGTCGTGACAATTTGGCATGGGCAGCATTTTTCAGGCCTACATTTTTGAAACACCTTAGAGTTGATTATTTATTTGGCTAACTCAACCTTTCAGAGGTTTCTACCATGTTATAATGTTGTTTCTCTGCCACAAACATACCAACATATGTATTTTCTTTCTTTCATATATGTTTGACTAATCCTGTATGCTGAAGCACTGACATTCTCAGGAGCTGAAAAACACTTGGGTTCACCTTTCTACAGACAGTAGAGTTGCATTGGCTTTTTTTCAGCAAGAGAGAAAACAACAGCTCCCCAAAAGATGAACAATGACGTAATAAGGTCCCTTTAACGGCTGTTTCTGATTCAAATTGAGATCACCACATTGGAAAATAATCAACACAGTACAAATTTCGACAGCAGCAGAGGGAGTGTAATTCTATTAGGAGATATGCGTTGCTGCCTTACCTGTGAACACTGCTGCCTAACAGAGCTTGATGCCCTCATTTAATGCATCACAAGGTTTAGTTCAACTGACTGTCGGCCTCAATGTGCATACATCAACAAACTCATTGGATCAGGGCTTAGGTGGCTCAGACAGAGAGGAAAATATATTTATGGTGTGATCCAATAAATATTGGCAGCGAATGATGAGGTGGTGATGGGGCAGAATTTAGGCTTTGGTCAGAACATGGACATATGGAAGATTAGGGGCAATAAATTGTTTAAATGACCCCCATATATGTCCATTAAGTAAACATGTTTCAGTCAGTCTAAGATTCACCAATAACAGTGGCACAGCCTGTTTATTCACATTCAGGTTTTTCCATCAGGCTGAATTAAGCCAATGATTAGAATTTTGACAAGAGATTTCAGGTTTCAGTTTATTTTTCATATGCACATTCAACACAGGGTCAAAAAAATGCAAAGAAATGCTTTGGATCGGAAGAACCATTAGACTCGCTAAGATAGTCATGAAGAGGAACATGTTAAAACACTAGGGGTACACATTATTGATATATATTGATATAACTGTTTTTTGTTTTTCTTTACAAAATGCCACTTCTTTATTATACCCTTGTTGCATTGTTGGAATGTTACTTCATTGCTTTCATATCAGTCTTGTGTCTATTTGCTTTCCACCCTGAATCAGGTTTAGGCGACACAGACAGACAAAGGAATTCTACATTTATGCTCATCCAATAAATCTTATAAAGCAGATTTCAAATTCAAAGTATGGAAGCCATACAAAAACATCTTTTAGATCCTCCGGCCCTTAATGACTACCAGCGAGGTCCATATGTCTAAGCTCACCCAGTGCAGCTACTGATTCAATCAACTGTCGTCTGTTGGCATAGCCTGAATTCCCTGAGACATAATAAGGCTCTAGCTAAAAGCCTGGAAAAGAAGCAAAACAAACCCTTTAAAATGGTATACTCCACCAAATCCTCTGTACCGTGTAATGCATTTACTCAGGGCCGGTGCAAGATTTTTGGGGCCTTAACTGCTTTCAAGACTCACATGTAGTATGCTCGTCATTTATATGTATTGCAGTAATGTGAGGTAAATGTATAGTGGGTCTTGGAGAATTGTGGTTAATATTGTTGTCTATACAGAATCAATTATGGTTAAGGTATACTCCATTGCCTCATAGGATAACTTGTCCTCTGCAATGACCCATCCTGCAGTGCTGCTGCATGGGGCAACCTGTCGTGTCTGGGATCTCTTCTCCAGTTCTTGAGCCAGGATCTTGGGCAGAATGTGCTTAGCTGGAAATCCCCCAGCTAGGTACATTCTTACCAAGATCCTATTGTGCTTATTTTAGATTTATGGATCCAAATATGATTGCATACTATGAACCGTTTTTGATGTCATCAACACATAACTACTGACTAGCAAACAAACAAACAAACAAACAATCCAGCTTAACAACACAGTGCTTGTGAAAACATCACAAACTCACTGGCAGCACTAATAAGAGTTGTATAACTGTCTCCCGGCTCTATTTAACGTGGGATCTGGGTTTGGATAGTGAATGAGGAGGTGTGGACAGTTCAGCCTCCCCAGAGAACAACCTTGATAGTGGGGCGTGATGAGTTACTATGGCCTCTCTTGACTCAGTGTTTTATAGGCATCCTCATATCGTTTACAGTCACTGGACAAATCTTTGCACTTACTCTCACCCTTTGTATTTTTAAACTAGCACAGTAACAGGTTGTGTAAATGGGTAGTCTGTCTCCACCTCCCACTTTCACACTCATAGTAAACCAGACAGTCAAGTGAGATACAAGAAAGTGCAAAAAAGTCAAGAGTATATTCATTCCAATGCATTTTATTTTTGAGAGCAATAACAAGGACAGCTTCAATTCTCTTAAATACTGGCTTTTCTCTAATGCACATACATACAGTTGCTGGCCCCTTTATTAGGTAAATCTATTCTATTTAGCAGCTTATGAGTTCAAATTCACTTTATCACATCCAGTCAGTGGATTTAGTCATGCTCAGATGTTCAAGACAATTCTGCTGAAGTTCACAGGTTTACAGAAAATGGTTTGAAAAAAGATACAGAATCCAGTGAGTGGCTGTTCTGTGTGTGAAAATACCATGTACTATAGCACATTGAGATTTCCTTGAAATGTAAGTGCATTACAAATAAAATTTATTATTATTATTATTATTATTATTATTATTATGTATTTATGTATTATTTATTATTACATTTCTATACATACATTTCTAAAAACTCTGGATAATCTTCAAGCATCACAAAGTAAAAGTGGGTACTATACTGATGAAAGTGTGTGAGACATTTGATTCAGCTGAGGTCATTTGGAGATAGTTCTTTGCCAGGCATAATTTTCCTTGGATCATCAAAGACACCGATCTCTAATGTGTTTTAATACCGCTTCACAAAAATAAAGCCCCTTTTTCTATACACTCAACCTTCCAAATTTGTTTCACAGCAGTTGTCCCCAGGAGATGATGTCTGGAGTGACTTTGATGGAGTACAACACATAATTAAATGGCCTATGACACTATGACCGAAAATGTTGCTACTCAGTTATTTTCAGAAAGCCAAAAAGATGAATACAGAATTGATGTCATATACAGATTGATTGTCAAAGCATGGTAAACATGGTGCTGTGTGGGACATAATTCAGAGCATTGTTTCACACACCACTTCTCAAGTATCATACTACGACTGAACTCTTAGACACTACTTCTGAAGTCTCACATACTAATTCTCTACAGAAACACATACCCACGTCCCCACGTGCATGCACGCATGCACACACACACACACACACACACACACACACACATTTACACACACAGATGTGCACACACAAACCCCACTCATGCAAGCTTACACATTCTCTCACACACACAAACAAATCCACATACACAAACATGATCTGGTCCTGGTATTGGTGCTAGTTTTTGTCTTGACATTTACTAGAGCATTTGTAAGAGAACTACAAAGATGGCTGCCAGCTGCCTTCCTGTTTAACTGAACTGCCTTCTTTTTACAACATGTTCTCTCTCACATACGACTCTTCTACTTTCACTTACACAAAGTGGTCTGTGTTTATATATTGTTAACAATACACTATGCAGAACTATGGAAAGAGTCTATTTGACATTTTTGTATTGTCCGGATGGTTGTGAAGAATGTTGATAACCCATTAGAATACAGGCTGCGTTTTCCAAGTACTTACACAGTAATAAAATTGTAGTACATTGTAAATACATTGTAATAACACTGTAATTATAGTCCATGTACACAGTAGTATTCTATAGGAAATACAAAATAATCCAATTCTTCACCCCAGTGAAACACCACCAGCAAAGTTGAATAGAAACAGTGGAGGACTGCTTATTATTTCATTTGAGGCATGTGCTGCATAAGAGGCACTTATCTACTATTGATTTTTACTTGTGGTGAATCCTAGCCATTATAGAACTTTGAGGTTGACCACCCAGCAAACCCACATAACACACCTTTAATGTATGTGGTCAAGTATTAACTATTCTTAGTACTGTAAATAATATGTTCTTTGCATCGCAATAGTGAATAGAGTATTTCAGATTTAAGATTTAAGAACTGAGATTACCAATATACACAATTTGTATAATTACATAGATATCAGATACAGACATTAGATACAAAAATATTTAAATACTCTAATGGTTTCATTAATGCTGGGAGCCCCTTGTTACAGCTGCCAAAAGCCATAATGAAAGAAAAAAACACACACTGATTACACTACTCCGAGCATGTAAAGTCAGTCAGTCGCCAAGGACATTGGTGCATCAAAATATATTTTTTTCTCAAACTGAATAAAGTGAGTTTAAAAAAAGCTCTTGATTTACTCATTAGAAGAGTGCATCTATGCCATAAATACCTAGCAGTTGGTTGCTGAGAAGATGGCGGGCCTTATGTGTGGATGCTGAAGCCGGCCCAACTTCTAACAGCTGAGGGAATGTATAAAGAACTGGGGCACATACTGCCTTTGTAGTCAAGACAAAAAGGAATGCATGCATAAATTAGCCAATCCTCTGAGCAAAAAAAGCACCAAAGTGTACAAAAAAAAAAAAAAAAAAAAAAATACTTTGGGCAGTTAATATCCATGCATTGAAATCTCTATAAAGGCTTGCTAGGCACAACAAGGTATAGCTTGCTGATTGGTCCCATAGAGCATCTTTGATAGAATGTCTTTGTCCCATTATTATTTGATTATAAAACATTACATACAACTTCTCAAGGACTTTACAATGGTATTGGTATTTGTTTTCTACCCAACTCTCTTGAGAACCAATGTCAACGTGTGTGTTCGGGGCTAAAACGCATGTCGTCTGCATATTGTGTGTGCATGTTTAATTCATGTAGCCAGATTAGTAATACTCGGGACTCATTTGTTTATGTTGCATGTAGAGAAGCTTCACCTGGAGGCGGTGAAGTGTGTGTTAGGGTCTGCAACATTATGGACGAGGGACTTATAGTACAGACCGAGGGGCAGCCCAGCCAGCAGCCTCTCAGCGAGCTAAAAGGAGTTGAAAGATTGTATTCCACAGGGGAAAGTCAACACGTCCTCCCCGTGCCAACACCTCCAGCCCAGTTCAGCTCAGAGGGGGAGGAATCGCAAAGCTCTAAACAACAGGCCTGGAAGAGCGGCTCCTCTGTCTCAGCCAGCAGATATATACATGGGTAATGTCAGGTAGAGGAGATCAAGCCACTGTAGTGCAAAGCATCATTTACTCAGATTACTAGTCACATAAAGTTAGGGCTATTTTTTTTTTAATGGAGAAATTCATGGAAAATTTTAAATAAGAATGTCACAGTAATATTACAACATATCATACATGTATGGTATTTAAGTAGAACCAGGTAATAGTAATGTATAGATTATAGTGCATTTTAGGAGCATTCTGTAGATTCACCTAAAGCCAAATATCCCTAACTTTTTGTGTCTCACTGAAGGGACGGCAGGTATTAACACTCCAAACTGGTGTTAGTGCTTGGCCAAGATAGTGGAACAGTTGGAGCTTCAGAACAGTATTTATAGTAATTCATATTTAATTTGGCCTTTAAGCCACATTTAAGATGTAGTTATAAAAGAGAAGACTTTCTGGCATGCATTTGAGTAGAAACTTTTGCCAGTGCAGTAAAAACTGGAAAGAAGTGCCAAATACTGGATTTTAACCATGCAAAACTATGGCTTTAATCTATGCCTGAAATTACCTGAAAATATCCTTCTTTCTACTAATTCTCTTCATGGAAACACACCAATTTCAGTTTGTTTTTAAATAATTTGTGCTTGGATGAGGTGGGTTTTCAGGTGTATCGAAGTTGCCATATATCACAAAGTTGCAATGGAAAAAGTCACGTGATCAACAACCGGATTTTACTGCAAGCGAAAAAGAGGATGGCACGGCATGTTTGGATACACAAGGAGACGGAGTATTTTACATTTAGTTGGCTACAGGGTATTACCAACATATTAGATTCAAAACAGCAAAGAAATGCGAGCATTTACCAAGCTCTCGATGTGGCCATGAAGGATGCAGGGTTCCACAAGGCAAATTTTACGTTGAAAATGGAAAACACTCAAACAAAAGTACCTATCGGAGAAGGCTCGGCAAAAGCGGCGCTGGTGACAACACAAAATTAGTTTCAAATACTTCTCCCTCATGGACGAGATACTAGCTGTTAATGAGCGCTAGTGCCGTGGCTGAAATATTAATATATCTACTGTAAATCAAAGTGATGTTTACATCTGGCTCCATGTTTTTTGACTGACTTATCGCACAAATAAGTGTGGTTAATTGCATTCATTATTTAATGAAAACACAGCATTTGCAAAAATATCAACATGTGCACATATTTGTAATGGGAACGCAGCTAGTCATCTGGATCCACATAAGAAGATTTGATCAAAACCAGTCTTTTATTTTGCCAACTGTCACATCAACAGACCTAAACATGCAGTAAAACCAGTGCACATACTGTGCATAGGTAGAAGCCCACTACAAATACTAAATTCTAAACACACCCCGCAGCTGTGAAAGACAGCCAGGAGATTGTGGAGAATTAGTGCTAGCCTCCAATGCTAGAACAAAATCAAACGTGCAAGTCCTCAGTCATGCTTCACGAGTTCTTGCGTTTATTATCACATGGCAGCCATCACTTCACACCACGGGTGACAAATTTACCACTGCCAGCGACCATGCTGTGACATGCTGACTGACACACACACAGATACTCTATTAGCCACACTCTAACCCAGATGACCCTCCGCTTCCTCACATTTCACATACAGTTGATTTCCAGACTCTGAGTGGGAGTAGGGAGTAAATACTTTGCCTGTGCTTATGTTGGAAGAGTGTTGATATGAATGAATGAATGATATTGCTGCCACTATTCCCTGTCTTTTGTCCTAGGTGTTGGAAGACAGCTCTCTCTCTGGAGTTAGAGCTCTCAAAAATGACTTACCTTTCTTTGCCCCATCTGGGCAGCTGACCTGTCTTATATATTCTGAAAAAAAGGCAGTTTTCTTTGCCAAGACAATGCTCATGGGAAATGCTGGGGTCTGCTCTAAATGGATTGTACTTTAGTGCTATATAAGCTATTTTTGTTTGAAAAAAGATATACTATAATAATATAATTATACAGGTTTGGGACTGGCACAAAAATGGCACTGGTTTGTGACCATGTGTGTCAGGACTCTTTATACTCTGGATGAACCTGGATAAACACCTACTGTAAATGGCCAAAAAACCCTAATGTGACTGAGGGAGAAACTCCATTAAAACCTCCACCTACAGATAAATATGTCAACATCCTTTTTAAACATAAATTCAGACTGCTGAAATGACAAGTAAAACAAATCAGAACTAATAGAGCTGACACGGCAGGTTGCTTACAGCCGGGGAAAGCCACGCAGTACGTCAATCAAAACTAAATCATCGTGAGGTTATGATATGAATGTTCTAACCTTGAGTTGTATGGCTGACAACTACATTTGCAGCAACAAACTGTCACACTGAAATGTTTTAGTGGTACAGGTAAAGTGGAGTCGCTCAGGTGTACAGGTGTTTGCACAAGTACAAACTGACAGTTGTGATTCAGGAGATAGAGCAGATCACAAACCAAAAGTTTGGCAGTTCGATCCAAGCTTGGTTCATATTGTCATTGTGTGCTTGGGCAAGACAGTTCATCTTTGCATATGTGTGGATGTATTGTATAATTATTGTGTTTTTTGGTAGCTTACCACCACCAGTGTGTGAATCTAGACGGGGTAAATCCACCCAACTGTAAACGTTTGTGCCCCTAAAAGAATTCTTTATATGTTTGTTATATATATATATATATATATATATATATATTTTTTTTTTTTTTTTTTTTTTCTAATAGTATCACATAAGGTCCATTGTATATAAATGATTGCAGATGCAGGATGTTCTTGTTCTCTAAGCCCTAACTAAAAGACACCACACACAATAGGTATTCACTCGCTCCAAACGCACTCTCATACACAGAGACAGTGAAAGCTAATTTAATTAGCTATCCTGCCAAACAGGCGCTTCTTTTAATTACTTGTGGCTGCACTGTGCAAGTCTTTCACAGCTTGCAGAAGAAGAAACCCACCGTGGGTTTCTTTAACTAATGACTGTGCCATATATGCTGGCCTTTATGAAAACACTGTCAAAGAATTAACAGTCAAAAGAACTCTACAATTTGATCATTGAAATGTGATGCAAACAAGAGGCACACTTCCCATTTGCTCAAAGACAAGGGATCGTAGAGATTTTATTAGATCACACTTTGTTACTGTCTGTAGTTGCCACTGTTTGTAGCACCTTTATGCCTTAATAGATCACAGTATTATGTGAATTAGGAGATATATAACACCAGGCGAGATGGCAAAGAGAAATAATTTTTTTCATCATGCTTCTCCAACACAAGGCTGCAATTACAGGGCCACAGCAACTCCACATCATCTGCCACCAAACAATGATTACACTTGGACTGCTGTGATGATGCTTATACTAGTGCAGTTTATTGATTCTTGCTTTTCTCTGATGGGGCCAGGGACCGCTGTACTTGTGTGACAGTATATGGGTGCTGCACAGAAACCAGCCAACTTTGTGAAGCCCTATGGAACAATTACAGGGATTTTTATGCCTTTGTTACTGCCAAATCCTATAGTAAGGCTCATAGTTATAATGAATTCATCATCTGAATGGAGTTAGTGGTGTATGCAAAATCCAATTTATTCATCAGGGATAGAGAGCTCTTCTATGGTCTGAAAATACACTGCTCAGTCACTATCCAGGGATACAGTACCATACAGAGTGCCACATATGGTACCCTATACTGAATAATGGGGTATTTGGACATATGGAAGATCTATACGTTTAATGGGGAGAGAAGGGGGAGCCAAAGATCCCACAAGACTTTGCATAGACTTTGTAGTAGGATTTGTTGACATTAAGAATCTTCAGTGTATGGAAAGTTTTGTCAAAACTTTGGGGGAGTCAAAAATCTTGGTAGCAAAAATGCTCAGTACTTTGAAGAAAATAACACTGCTAGCCTAGCTGGTGTAATCTGAAAGTGAACATAAACATATATGAACATAGTATCTACTTTATATTAGTTTACTTCATATAACATTGTACACATTATAATATTCCTGTGTTATTTAACTAGGATTCAGAAGTATTAATATATAATAGCCATAAGAACCAGAAGAACTTTAATAAGTAATAATAATATTTGATAATGTACAATGTGTCTTCTTTTCCTCAATTTATTGAAACCATGCATGCTGTGTTGGCCTGCAAAATCATGCTCATCTTGGCAAAACAATAATCCATGCTAAGCCATCTAAATCATCAATTAAAACTGAAGCAAAAATTTTCATCGCAAACTGGCCGGAGAAGACAGAGAGTGCCTCCGGGCTGCACGGTCCATCAACATGGCCGCCGAACAAGGCACGGGTCTTCAACTCCAATATATTCTAGCCTTTACAGGACACACTATATAATTCTTTACACACTCACAGTGAGCCAAGCCTAACCCTGGAGGCCTCCATCCATCTGTGTTGGTCTCCGTTTTAATGTGCTCCTCAGAGAGACACTCATCCCTCCCTCTGCATCTTCACTGCTGTCGGTCCATTTATGTTTGTGGGAAAAAAAGGGAAAAATGTGATTGCCATGGTAACCGAGCATACTTCCCTCTACATACACAGTTTGGTTGTGGAACCAGCTAAAGAACAATTCAACACAAAGTCCAGAGTGGACAGAGGAGGGCAGAGGTCAGGAAGCGTGGACAAAATGTAAATGCTAGGGCTGCACAATATTGGAAAAACACTGCATTTTGCAGATACTAGACTGTGACATACTTTCAAAACAAGAATAGGGCTAAATAAAACATCTAAATCAAAACTCAAGACTAAACGAGGTCTGAATTTAGGATTGAGGACTATATTGAGGTCTAAATGTCTTAACCAGGATTAAAATGAACAATGTGCCTCAGTTAGAAGTAAACCAGGTCTACAACACGTCTAAACCAGCACTAAACCTAATAAAATATGTTATTATGAGAATTGATGAATCTAAATTTCCCAATCACAAGGGAATTTATGTGAGAGAAAATTGCTTTCAACTAACTGTCCACTATCATCCAGGGTGTGCCCCGGCTAAGATCCACAGTTGCTAAGATTATCTCCACTAACCCACAACACAAGGAAAAATTAATGTTTTATATTTAACTGTTGATTTATTCTAAACAGCACATTGCAGAAAGCAACAAAGCATCAGAAATGCTTTTGCAAGCTCATTGATAGCCTGACAACGAAAATAACAAGCTTTGGATGTGATTAATGTGCCCAGGTGTAAATTTGATACATATTACTGTTGTTTCTCTGCAGTTTACCACATCCTGACAGCTACAATATTCCTTTGAGAGGCTTTTTTTGTGGTCGAACTCAAGCACAAAATACTAGTTTAGGATCTCAGACAAGCTCCATTATGTGTTGATTCCAAATAACATTGTCTTCTTTTCAAAATGAATATAATCTCGTAACAGCACACCACTTCAGGGTTAAATACTTTTAGTTAGCATAGTCAGCGTAAGAAAATGGCACGTTAGAAGCATCTTTGAACACAGCTTTTTCAGCCAACTGGTTTACAACGATTCACATAAAAAAAAAAAAAACAGCCAAGGATTTCCTATCAAATCTTTTTTTCTGGCGCTGGATAGCTTGTTCTTGATTGCATTTGCTATTACACCTTTGGCCAGGGCAGAACCGCTTGGCTTCACACAGCAAACTGGCAAATAACATGTGACCGAACAGCCATACATATCCACTCCTTTTGGCGTCCATGCTAGCTGGTCTTTCCAAACCATTCCGCTGTCAGTCTGGCATTTAGCACAGCACTTGATGGACACTAATAAGGGGCTGGCTGCTCCACTATTACCCTAAAGACTATTTCTTGTCAGCAAGTGTGTGATCAGTTGCTTGATCAAGGGTGTATAACTGCATGGCGGATTGATCCAGGCAGTCTTAAGCCAGAGCTAACACAGGTGGGCTGTCGAATTGGAGGAAGTCAAGATTGGCGTGAACAATGTAAGTGTCAAAATACAATCGACTGGCTTAAGAAAGTAAGGAAAGATTACTTGTTTCTTGTTTTCCAATAGGTTTTAAAGGGCATTATAAAACTTTTTCGCTTGACTTGAGCAAAAAATAAATGAGTAAATGCTTGCCATTATACTTAAGATACCATTTGTGCCCACCATTTTATAAAATATTTAGAGGTTATATGTACATTTTATCCACTGGGGGCACTAATGACTATCTAGTTAGATACTTCCTGAACCAATGGTAATTAAACTGTTTAGTTCTTTTATGCCGTTTGCTCACTTTATTTGTGCAGAATATTTCTGCTCTACTACAGTATGTCGATTGGTGCAGAGTCTCTCTAAATTCAATGAGATGTTGTGTTTTTAGATGGAATTCGTGGTGTTTTATCTTGAGGTCAGAGCTCAATCAATTGAAATCCAAATCCCTTATTTCAGACAAATTTACAGGACCAAGACAGTGAACCAAATTAATATTACTGACCTTTCCAACAAACCCAATGCCAACAAAAACAATATCCTCCATGACTGAGGCTATAACATACTGCCCAATGGGTCCAAAGGGAATGGTTATAATAACTTCATACCAAACAAGCCATTATAATAATAAAAGTCTCATAATCTGGTATCAAAATCAGCACATTTGAAATTCTTGCTTTTCTCACTCTACGCTGATCCTCTTCATTTCCTCCAAATGTTATCTGTAAGTAGGACACTAGCTGCCCCCCCCCCCTTTCCCTTTTTGCTAACTCTCCATCACTGAGTCGATGCCCTTCTCATTTCTGGCATCTATCGTTTTCTCACCACCACACATTATCTCTAAATCCTGCTTTCTCTAATCACTTTTTACAACATCAGCGGCTGTAACAATTTTGTCCTATACATAGCCCCTCCTCTTACCCCCGCCTATTGCCTTGCTCTCTCCCGATCATTCCAATTTCAGTTTTTTTTTCTGCTGCCTATCTTTTCCGATCTCTTCTTGCACACTCTAAAATGCCACCTCACTTAAAGGAATCTAGGAAACTTAAAACTGTCAAATAAAACCAATGCATCTATTAGTTTAAGTGAACTTATAATGTCCTGTTGAATTGCCATCAGTATAGCTATCATATTCTAATATATACTTAACGTAAGGCGTGTCAAATTTTACAGTGAACCACATCCCTTCTGTTTACTGTCCCGGCATCCCTGCGTCAGCGCTTTGAACAAAGTTAAAAAGAAGGGCCTCATTGATAAAAGATTTCTATATTCTGTCAGGAGAGGCAGCACTACATACCCCGGGCGCTTTTGCATTCTTTGAAAGAGCGAGGCAACACAATCACTCCACACAGGGGAAGCTGAAGCTAGAATTGAAAAAGGTGCTCAACAGTAAAAACTGCTTTGACATCTCAGTGTGGTTGCCCATTAGAAAGCTGGATGATTCTTTTAATGGAAGGTAAAAAGCAGTTCAGGCATCTGTGCGAGCTCATAGTTTTACATGACACCAGCAGACAATAGGTCGTGTTTGCATGATATAACATTTCAAAAACATACACTTTTTTATAGCGCTGGAGGCAGGCACAAAATACTACAGTTGAATGATCTCCTCGTGTCAAAATACAAATGCTTTGGAGTGCTTTGCTATTACTGAGCCTGTTGACATGAAAAAAATAAATTGATTATCCCGTTCAATCACATGTCTGTCAAATCTAACTGTTTTACATTATACTCATAGCCAACTCCAGCCACATCAAATTATTGGCAGTCATTTATTTATCACTATGTGTAGCCACTATTTGCTAAGACCAGAGATTGTATTATGATTGATGGGAGTGATATGCCTCCCACCATTCAGTAAATTGAGGTAATTTCCAAACCACTGTGGTGCTGTAGTAATGCAGTGTAGTATAAGAAAAATACATGGCTTCTGAAAACATCTCAAAGCAAAGGTCAAGTGGAAGATATAAGCTGTTTGACTTGTACTTGTATAGTTTTAACTCATAACTCTTTTAAGTATCTGAAGCCTGTGTTCTGTATACCCAAAGTATATATATTTTGAAATATTTGAAGCAGAAATGTAAATGCACAGTGTACACCAGGTAGATGTAAATGAGTACACACTCTGATAATCTCTTGTTGTGTCCACACTTGATATTTGCTCATTAAAGTGCCAATAGGCACCTGTGTGCACAGAGTCACCCCAGAGGCACACTTCCCACCAAATCACATTCAAAATGCATTACACAAGCCTCCCCCGAGCTCATGCATTCAACTTTCCAAACAATACATATTTACAATGTTGCTCTTTAAAGGGGAACAATAAAGCTTCTGAGTCAATGTGATGTCTAAATGATGTCTAGGGTGAATGAAGCTTCCTTTACACCCTCTTGGTGTCTCTTGGACACAAATCTGCACTGTACTTTTCAAAAGGCAAAAAATAAAGGATATAGACAGACTTGATGTTTTTATAGTTTAAGTACCATTTTTCTTTACATTCTTTTCATGTAGGTAACGTTGCTGTTCTCCTAAACTATAGGGGGCGCTCCATGAAGGAAAAAAGCAACAAAAACTGTTTCTTTAAATACTGTTAAAGAAACAGTAAAGTTTCTTTAACAGTATTTATACTTGCGCTCAAGGTAAATAGTGTCAATGCTCTCCTCTCCTACACCATTCAGAGCTCTGAGCACAATTAAACCTGTAAAACCAAGAAGAAGAACAGGAGTGAAGTATCTTTGAAGTGTAAAATAAAAGAGGGCTGATAACCTCATGTGGTGAGTTTGTCAGGTCTACGGTGGTGAGGATGAGAGGAAAACATGTACTGTACACACAGGATTCTGACCTGAGATGCTTGTCTTTGAGCTCACAAACATGGTGCAATACAGTGAAATATGGTCACGTGGGATTTCAGGCATTAGATTGAAGGCATGATAATTTTTATTTGTCTATGCCTTTAAAGTGCTGTGGTATAGGGCATATATGGTAGAGAATGTGCCAGAGTGACCAAATTTTATATATGTATAAATTGTACAGAAGTCAAAAGTTTAAAAAAATCTGCATTTATAGAGAGTATATATTGCACATTAAACATACTACAATTTGCCCACTGTCTATTTATATCCACCACCCATCTCTGTTATTGCCACTATACATCCAAGAATGTAGAAATAAAATAATGCATTTTTTGGGTGGGAAGGCTCTTTTTATTGACGTTTATTGTCCCTGTAGGGAAATTTGTCCTCTGCATTTGACCTATCCCTCAATGCCGCTGGGGCAACCTGTCATGAGCAGTGGGCAGTCGCAGAGCAGCGCCCGGGGACCCATCTCCAGATCTTGAGCCAGGATCTTGGTCAGGATGTACCTAGCTGGAGGATTAACCTAATGTGCATGTTTTGTACCTGGAGGAAACCCACTCAGACACGGGGAGAAACATGCACACTCCACACAGAACCCGGGACTTTCTTGCTGTGAGGCGACAGTGCTATTAGATCACATTGGGAGTGAACTCAGGCCTGTGACTCAGATGTAAGTAACAGTTAAAAAGTGAGGCGAGACCTGAACAGCACAGGGGAGAGAAGGGCAGCATGAAAAATAATAGTGGGAAGGAGCTTTGAAGGCACCTAGCAATTTTAAAGCACTATACTTACACTGCCAGCACTGCCAAGAAAGGACTCTGGGGCGCTGTCATCAGTCGGACAATGACTTAATATGCCATGTGAGGCAAGACACTGTAGATAATAATACATTTATACACCTCAGCATGGAGACTAGTACATAAAGAACTGTCTTTTTTATGGTGGCACTGCTTTAATGACAGGTTGTACATAAAGAAAAATAGGATTCTTTTTTTCCCCTTTGAGTTTATCCGATACATAATCGATAGTTTGAGTCCTTCTCTAAACAGTACATCGTGTCATTGTGTCAGTGGACAAAATTATATAATATTTTTGCCTACATACAAATGTGATGTGTGACTGGTGTGTTTAATAATAATAAAGCATCAGTCTTATATATCACATTTCTAGACACTCAAAGATACAAGTGATTGCATTATTCATTCACTCCACACTGGTGGTGGTAAGCTACTTTTATATTTATACATATTATAGCCACAGTTGCCCTGGGACTGAAAGTGTGATGATTGCCAATACCAGTGTGTGACTGTCGATTGGTTGAATAATATACTCAATTGTAAAGTGCTTTGAGTGCTGGGAAAATTGCTATACATATACAGTAAATCTGATGTGTGAATGTTCTAATACTTGGATAGTGTTTTCAATGAATACCATATACACTAGTTTGTTGTGAAGCATAATTTTGTAAAAAGTAAAGAAAAGATAATCTCACGTAAGCTAATTAAAACATACATGTAATAATGTAATAAAAACATATGTTGTTGCTTATGCAGAAGATGATATCTGTTGGTGGTGGTGTACTGGGGTGGAGATTATTATAAGAGATAAAGAATATAATATTTTACTGTGTGGGAGAGAGTCACACATTTTAGGTCAAAATCAACACACTTTCAATAGATAAACATATACTTGAGTGTTCCTTAAAAGCTGCACTGGAACTAATGGATGTCTATGACCCTATGGGGCCGACAGTTCAGCACAGAGGTTGGTGATGGAGTGCCTCAGTTAAACTATGTGAGTGGGAGTGAACACTGTTATAAGCTAAAAACATGCCCCTTGATTTAGAGAAGCTTTCTAATCTTTAAACTAATATACATATACTGGGCTGAATATGAACGTATTATGGTTATATCATTACTGCAATATCATCAAGGAACCAAGGATCTAAATTATGTTATGGTCTCTAGTGCCTGGAGATGTAAATCAAGTTCTATTAAATTACTATAATTTACCTCTGGAGCTGCACCTGGTTTAGATAGACTTTTGGTCATGGTGGTACCTTTTTTAGTGCTGGTTTAGACTTTTTAGGCCTTGTTTAGTCCCCACACTTTGTTTATCCCCAGTTTTGACCAGTAAGTCTAGTGGTTATATAAGTATGCATTGTATTGTATTAGTCATTAGTTAGTTAATATTGTTACCACACTAGTCAACATTTTTCTAATACCATCCAGCCATAATCTACATTACAGTACATTGTTGATTTCCACCTGACTCACCTGGCACTTCATCCACTTCTACTCACCAGTTAATGGTGTTAATAACACCAATTTATGAAATATGAAATTAGCTACACACACTTGACTCTAACAGATTCAGTTATCAGCTACTTCTACTACAGCCCAGTCTTCCAGAGTAAATACACAAACATCTAACCTTGTACCAGGTGCTTGCCTCACTCACTTTTACCAGTTTTTAACAACAGGACTTTTCACGCAGCTTGCAAACAAACCAATTTCTTCCGCAGTTGTGTTGTAGTGTGTTTTAGTGTAATTAAGTGGATAATGGCCTGTTGGTACTAAAGGCTCAAGTATGAGGAATTAATTCTCTGAAATAAATTGCAAAATAACACCCACTGTTGTTCGGCATGCTTCATCACTGAAGGTTCACTTCAACTTGAGCCTTTTAGTCAATCAGTTTTTATTTTGAATTTTATAAATAACACATTTAACACTCTTTCCAATAATGACTTTTGGCCTGAAATTAGAATTCCATGCCTTAAGTAAATTTTGAAAAAACTCGGGGTTCTATATTACACACAACTGGACTCACCAAGACAACTGAAAGCCTGGGGTCTCACTCACAACTACTGTCAAATAACTATGACAACTCAGCAAATTCTCTTTCCCAGTTTCAGTGGTCCCGTGTAGCTTGGGTAGAGCAGATTTGCTTGTGCTTAATTAGCATAATTAACTGTGAATGACCTGAGGATTACTGTCCATATCCTTGGACTGTTTTACTGTCACAAACAGAAGAGTAATAAACTCGACGAGGGCTGCTCAGGCTAGATCCCCCGCTTGCTCTCTCCCCCTGTCTCCTGCTAAAACACACAAAAACGTGACATGAGGCAGGATTCAGCTGATGGAGCAGTGCTGGAGAGTCAGGTCGGTAAACAGTTTACACTGCACAACTACATCCAGAAACGGCGTTAAAATTCAAACATGTGAATTGGAGTCTAGTCGCGTCTCTCCTCTGCACACACTTACAGATTCTAGTTGTTAACCCGTACACAATAACCGACTGAAGCCGCTACAACTCCCTCCAAATAGTGACGCTTGGTGATGACTCGGAGAGACTGGAAATCGTAGTAAAAATCAGGCCAAAAATAGTGTTGTGTGTCCCCATCTTAAGGTGTAAGAATGTGGACTGGATCTATGTTTTAAAATGCAGATACAGCTATATAATCCCTGCCCCAGACTAAAGGTACGGAAGAGCTAAGTGACAGGTGACAGGAACAGGTGTAAGGACCAGAACATGTCTTACACAAAACCTCTCATATTCATATCAATGTCTGTGTATAATCTAACCTTTAGATCTTCAAGACAGGAGGAAGGAGACTTGGCAAAGAAAAAAAATGCCGTTACTAAAAAAAAAATACTAAAAGTGGGCAGATTGAATTGCAGAATTTGCAAAAGCAGATGTGACTTATACATTCTCTCAGAGTAGGCGGTTTTTGTAGCCCGGGGTGGTTTAATTTGCAACAATGGACACTGCAGTGCTGTCCAGTGTAAACAGGACAATAGGATAAACCTGTTACGCAGTGCCTGTTAGGCAGTGCCTGAAGGGAATTCTGTAATGTGAGTATGTACAGACACATTCATAACAGGAGTTCAATTGAAAGTATGTATGAGATATACTGTAAATATGTACTGTTCATCTCAGTGGGTCTTACAAAGGTCAAATATATGAATTGTCCACAATAATGAAATCTATTGATGCATACCTGTAAAATGACTAAAGTTGGCTAAAGCGATGGTATGACTTGAGATCTGCTGTTTAGGCATTCAGTGGGGCTATTTCATAGTAGAATATAAACATTTACATTAATATAAAACAAATAATGTTGAGTAGTAGAACCCATTTTAACATATAGATGAGGCAATATGCAGTTAAATCAAGAGTCTGAGGTGCATGAAGTGAATATGTAAATAGGGAAATCATGCATGTGTTTATATTCTATTGGAGGAAATGTCATTTTACAATGAAGACACACCATCTCTGCCACTATGAACACTAAAAGCAAAGTAACTGTTCTTTCCCTCATAGCGGGTCCAGTAATAAGTTCATTTAATAATAACAGGTGGAGAGAGACAAACCTTGCCGTCTGTGAGAAAATGTCAAAACTGAAAGTGAAAAAGAAAACACAAAAGCTAGATTTCCTGAAAATAATCTCATCCTGCTCTGTTGATAAAGGCATACCCCAGGAAGAAAGAATGCTAAATTTGACATTTCAACACAAATGGATTTGGTGTTTACGAAACAGCTGTTTTGCAGGTACAGATATATTACAACTGCTTTGTGGCTTAAAACAGCCTTGGTGTTGTCTGCATTGCATGTAACTCAAGCACAATGTGTGGAATGAAAAAAGGAGTATAACTATATGCTAAAGCTCTTTGGGTTTAGTGAGTTTGAAAATAAAAAATAACCTTCTTATTATTACAACAACATACATGTATGCACCCAGTCTCTTAGTCTTCTATTTACCACTTACAAATGCAGAAAAAACTGTATTCCATGAACATACAGCGCTAACAAGACAGTATTCTGAGATTATATTACAATAAAAACCAATAGCCATGAAGGTCAGTGTAAAATATGACATTTTACCATGACATTTGAATAGAGCTTTTATTCTCATGTTGTCTGCCTTGATGGTAGGTCATTTCAGTCATGTTCTTTCACACCAGCATCATTACATATGCCAGACCTCGGCAGGTGGTGCATGGAACGGGTGGTGCAGTATATATATATAAGCAGCTATAGCGGTATAATCAAGTTGGAAGCTGCCCATCTTTGTCAAGCCATATGACACTAATGCCATTAGGTGAGATGCACGGCGATGAGAGTTCATAAATTAGCAAAGGAATGGCAATGGGGTGAACTTGTGCAGACGCTACAGCCGCAATCCACTATCAGAGTGATGAGATTAGCATGGTGCGCTAACCGCTGACAGGGCTCATCAGTTCACATCAGCAGATGCATAAGAACATGCTGAGAGAAAAAACATACCACCGGGTTCAATGATGAGTATACTGGGAGGCAAAATGCAGGGCAATCGCAAAGTAAGATCTGTATGAATTAGGCTTGGTATACGATAGATCTGGTTTAGCCCTGATTTAGTCCTTCATGGTTTCAATCTTTTTTTGTATTTTTTTTTTTTATTATACACAGTCGAGCCTTGGTTCAGACTTGGCTTAGTCCTGGTTTATACCTAGTTTACCTCATTCCCTGGTTTAGCTATGCTTTAGTCTTGGTTTATTACAGTTTTGTTTATACCTGATTTAGCTTAGTCTTAGTCTTGCTGTCTTCAGTTTTGTCCTTTGACCTTTGGGGGGACTCTGTAACATCCAAACTAGGCCTAACTACGCCCCTGATTGACAATGACCAGGAACAGGCAATCTACGTTCAAACCAATAAAACCTATCACCAATCAACATGACCTAACCTCTTCTTCAGACAACCAGATGTTCCACAGACCCCAGTGCCAATGCCATTACAGCTACAGCCAAATACCCTTGCAGATGCATGTAACCGATGGCAATGCTGATGGGTCAAATTGAGAGTTACAAGCAGCAACAACCGGACGACCCGCCTGGAACATTGATTACAGCGGACAGGCATTGGAACGTGCTCTGACGATAGCAGCCGTTCAGAGGGCGCTCGGTGTTCGGGCCAGCTCTGTCATCATGGGGCAGGGCGACCTTGTAGAGGCAAAGCTCATTAACAGAAAAAAAAAAATCCTGCAACAGTTACTGCGGAGAAAGGAGGCACGAGATCTCCTTTCGCAGGCATAACACAGGCACTAGTCTTTCCCCAAAAACACAAAGATTATTGTTAGAGAATGAATTACAATTACTTGACATGAACAGAATTTGCTATTTTTTTTATGTCATTGTGAAAAGACCAAAAATGCAATGTCAACAACTTTGAAATGAGATTTTTGAACAGTTCAAAATTATAATCTGAATTTTTACTGCCTTTTTTTTTCTATAGCTAAAAAAGTTCCTATAGAAAAAAAATCTATAATCTATACATGATGAAGCAGTGTTAAATAGAGGAATATAGTGAACCAAAATGTTAATATTGAGTAGATAGACATTTTGAATAACAATATTTTGATCCGTCGGTAAATGCAAATCTAATTCAAGAAGGAATTTTTTACACATTCCATTAGAAAATCTGCATATTTAATCTTTATTTCGCAAAAGTAACATTTCTATCTCTAGAGATGCTATATCCGGTCTGAATCCTATTATACTTTTCACTGTGTAAATCCCTGAGAGATCCTTAGGGTTACCGTACTAGTTGAATGCCGGTGGTAAGAACATTTGTATTCCTCCACTAAGCTCCCCTTAGGTTTCATTTTATTTGGACCACCTCCAGGAGCTGCATAAATCACAGCAAGAAAGAATTTTAACCCCAACCAAAATGTCAGCGCAAGCAACATGGAACAGATCTTAGCAATTTAGACGGATGACATTTTAATTGTGGTTTCATTAATGCCAAATCAGAGCACAGGTAAATGTCTATTCTCATGCATACGCAAATGGAGCTATTCTGATTAATGGAGGGAAGAAATGATGGCACAGACAATTGATCTCCACAAAAGTGAGACTGTTTTCTTACTGCCTCTAAAGCATTATCCTTTGCACACTGGGCTCATAATAGTCACAAATGATGATCAGCAACTATGGGCCTTAGGTGGAGTACTTCCTGGAAAATGGCCAGTTTGTTGCAGAGATATACACTGACAGACACCATTCACTCTTACAATCCTTCACTCGGGGCATTTTTACTTTACCAGCTCCGCTATGAATGCATGTCTTTGGACGGTGAGAGAAAGTCAGGCTCCCTGGAGAGAACACGCACTATTGTAGGGTGCACACGCAAACACTTCCCTCTGAAAATGACCAGCCAGGAGGATCGAACCAACAGCCTCCTTGTAGGCAGGAGAAATGATTGCACAACTGATCTCCACAACATTGATGGTTTTCCTACTGCGACGAAAGCCTTATCAAAGTCTTGGGCGCACTGGAGAGATGTGTAATTTCACCGGATTATGCCTGGAGACCAAGAACAGTATGAATTGGCAAAGCGACCAATACATTGACAACAATCAGAGTCCATTAATTCAACTGTTTGACAAGCTGTGTTTCCAGTTGCAAGACGGCAGCGCTAAAAGCTGTTGTTTGCAAATGCATTACTTCTTTCCAGCCAATCTGAAGACTGACTCAACCCAGCAAATTATGTGCCACCATCTCTTTATCTTGCTGTCGGTTGATATCAGGCCCGTTTCGGTAAACATGCAAACAAAAGCAGGGCCCAATTCTGCCTCAAAGAACAACTGCAAACTAATTTATTTTCTGCGTCGTGTCGGAAGCGATAGAGTAGACAGCAGTTTTACTTCTACAATACACACTTCCTGTCAGTCTCATTTGAGCCCTTGGTATTATATGTATCCATTTTCAGGCATATACACTTTTTGGCCACTTTATTAGATAGAACTTTTACTAATAAAATCAAACCTTCTGCTGTTGAAGCCCACCTGTATCACATTTTGTCATCTTGTGAGATTTCCTCCACAAAACAGCCACTCACGCAATATTGCATCTTACGTAATCCATTCTCTGTAAACTGTAGACATTACCAGACGTAAAAACCACGCCATCTTCAAAGTCACTTAAATTGCACGTGTTCTTTGTCCTGATGCATGGCTAACTCTATTGGCTTGATGCATTGTGTGTGACTGTTTTTTGAGCTCAAAGCAAGTAAAGCAGTCTACCTATCAAAGTACCTACTGAGAGTCTTGACATGCTAGGACTGGAAAGAAAAAGAGAAAGTAATTATTTCACACCAAGAAAGGGCAGGAGGAAGTCATTAAGCTCTTCTAGGATAGAAAAAGGTCACTATTATGTATCTTTCTGAGCATCCACATCTGACAAAACTGAGTTGCATATCTGTTACCCCACTTCATTATACACATATGCCTATATAAAAATGGAGCTCTAATGATGTTCTAACTAGAAGAAACTACAGAAATGTATCCGTCAATCATATTACCTAACTTACCAGTAAAGTGTTTTTTTATGCTCAATCGACAAGCATTTTGCTAATATTTATATGCTCTAATATTATGGCTAGCAATTTCATCCACTATTGCAGTCCCATCACCACCTCAGCAGCAGAACTATCTGACTCTGCTCCATCACCACCTCAGCAGCAGAACTATCTGACTATCCTCCATCAGCACCTCAGCAGCAGAACCATCTAACTCTCTTCCTTCACCACCTCAGCAGCAAAACCATCTGACTCTGCTCCATCACCACCTCAGCAGCAGAACTATCTGACTCTCCTCCATCAGCATCTCAGCAGCAGAACCATCTAACTCTCTTCCTTCACCACCTCAGCAGCAGAACCATCTCACTCTACCCCATCACCACCTTAGCAGCAGAACCATCTGACTCTCCTCCATCACTACCTTAGCAGCAGAACCATTTAACTCTCTTCCTTCACCACCTCAGCACCAGAACCATCTCACTCTACCCCATCACCACCTTAGCAGCAGAACCATCTGACTCTCCTCCATCACCACTTTAGCAGCAGAACCATCTAACTCTCTTCCTTCACCACCTCAGCAGCAGAACCATCTCACTCTACACCATCACCACCTTATCAGCAGAACCATCTGACTCTCCTCCATCACCACCTCAGCAGAAGAACCAAATAATGCTCTTCCTTCACCACCTCAGCAGCAGAACCATCTCACTTTACTCCATCACCACCTTAGCAGCATAAACATCTGTTAGTCAACTTTAATTTGCAGACCAACTGGTAGAGGTGAGTTGAGAAATTTCAAACATAACTTTGCCAAAATCTTGTGAAGGATGATGTATGAAGGGAAACCTTTGGCTGCAGAGTTGCAAACCTTTGGTATTCTGATCCAGTAAGACAGCAGATGGTTATTTGTGCAAGGATATACAACCTGGAAGGACATACTAAGGATTTTTCTCACATTAGCAGAAGAACCCAAAATGTTTATGCTGTTTATGTGGTCCCTTTTCTGTAGCTCAAGGTTATCTAGCACTTGTGTTGCATTCGAAGATGCTCAATGTGGTAGGGCGCAGATGCATGTGTGCTCAAAAGAAATGTTATCGCACAAAATAAGCTAAAGCCAGTAAATTTCATTACTCATATATGCTACTTATAATATTAATACTATTTAAATATGGGTCAATTTCACCTGAAGGCAACACAAGGGCTAGTTTGTGTGAATCCTATGATTAACACATTCATTCAAGATCAAGTTCTTTTATTCCTGTTTGGAGTCATGGGTGCCTATCCCAGCAACTATGGCCTTTGGTAGGGTACACTATGGCCAGTTTGTTGCAATGCCAACAGAGAGATTTGCTGGTATATTCTTTTAATATATAGTTGTTGTTTTTTTACACGCAGCAGAGGTAGGAGCACTAACTATTCTACCTTCCAACCTGTCAAGAATATCAAGAGACTCTCCAATAGAAATGACTGCAAGAATAACTATGATATGATAGAATTGTATTTAGTGGTTATGGGCAATTTACATTTTTCTCCAATGCATTATTATTCTGTTTGGTTCCCTCTCCCTGTAATCTTGGACAAACTTTAACTCTCACTCAGCTAATTACCAAAGAAACCTACACAAACTTCCAAAGCCAATAATCTACATAAGTCAGAATGCTACTGAACTAGAACGTCCTGAGGTTGTGTGAGAGCGACTTTTCAGCTGACATTTCTTGTCAGGGCGTGAACTTGCGTTGGAGTGATCATCCCGGTGCAAAACCTCTGTGTTAAAGCTGGTTTAAGAGTGCAAGACAGGCTGTCGATAAATCTGTAACAGGTTGGAACCGAATTACTGTGGATATAAATGAGGATTATCAAACGCCAGGCACATTTTTCCATCGTCTCAAAATTGTTCAGTATCAGAGCGGGGTTTTCATCCTGGTTTCTTCATCTTCCTCTGGCTGGTCCTTCTAAAGCCGATCATATCTCTTTGTTTTTTCCACGAATACATCTCACTCCTCTGTCTAATCCATCCTCCAGACTTATCTCACTCACTCTTTGACAGTGTCTTTGTATTTTAATATCACCACATTATCTTTATTTCTCTTTCTCCTTGCTCGTGCCCTTTCAGGATCCATCATTTTCCTGTGCAGCGTGCTATAATGAATAATGAAAAAGACAAAAGAGGAAGACAGTGAATGGTGAATACAGCTGAGTCAGCTCCCACAGCTCTGATGGGCTTCCCTCTGGGGGCTGCTGAGTCGTGGAGGGACACTGCTGTGGGTTTTCTAAAACACGGTTGTTCAACAAATACTGTGGGGCTAATAAATCAATGTGACACTGCAGCCTGGGCCGTACACATGTGAAGTCGCGCTCATATCAGGAACATGCAAAATAAACACATCTTTATCATTTGTAGCACAAATTATCAATATCCACAATAATGTAAAATAATCTAATCATAGTTGTGAAGAGAAAATATTCTAAAGTACTTCTCTTAGCAACTCTACGTGTCTACCTATAGAATTGTATATTCAAGGCTACAACACACATTCTATATATATATATATATATATTTTTTTTTTACACATTTTCTATTTTTGCCAGATGCTGGAGCGAGTTCACAGTTAATCTACACAGATCACGTAGCTCTAGCAGGAAACTGAACAAGCACAACTTCCGGGATTTAAAAAAGAAATGATCTTTCATCAACTGAACACAGAGATGTTTTTGTCTGGATTACGTCTTTATCAAAAGCTTTTTCATAGTTTATCTCTTGATTCCCACGCATGCCCGTACAAGCAGCCCTAGGCTTTCGAACCGGAGCGGACCTAAGCGGACCTGAGCACAGATCTGAGCACAGATCTGAGCACGGACCTGAGCACACACCTGAACAGACCTGAGCGTGGAACTGAGGGGACCTGAGCGGACCTGAGGGGACCTGAGCGGACCTGAGGGGACCTGAGCGGACCTGAGGGGACCTGAGGGGACCTGAG
>JAVQKC010099971.1:0-18876 GCA_036025475.1 Philypnodon macrostomus | reverse complement strand
CTGAAAGAAGAATGCAGCTTTAGGGAATTTTCTAAATTTGGCAAAAACATTCTTCACAAACATCCAGACAAATCAAAAAAGTGATTAAGATGCCCGTTGGTAATAGCTGTAGCAGACGTTTGGGGCCGTTTCGCCGATATACACCTTGCTGTGTTCTGGACAAAAGCGTGGGCCTAGTTCCATACGCAGACATTAGCTGCAGATCAAAGCTGGTTCCAAATCTGCCCAGGTAATGATCACTTTTTTCTGATTATGCACCAGCTGACTTCCCTTTTTATCAGGCCAATATCAACTTTTAAAAAATGCAGTGATATTCTGTTTATGTGATATTCTGTGTATCTAACTCATAGCATGAACGCACGTAAAAGTATTGATGGATGCAACCTCTCGTCCTCACTAGAGAAGAAAAGACCTCCCTCTGTCTTTAAGAGGACAGAGGCTGGGTCTCTGTCACTTTAACAACATGAAATTACAGCCCAAATGGGATGTCAGGGGTTAGCAGTGTCTCAGGGAGAACTATGTGAATATATTTCTTCCTATGGACTTGGCCCCATGGTGACCTCCCCCAGGAACAAGAAGTAACCCAGTGATTGGCGCTTTTACTGGCCAAATTAAAGCGTCTCCGTGCCGGGCTGAAGGAGGCAGGAGAAAGCAAGCCCTTCCTAAAATTAGTGAGCCATCATGATGACAGAACATTGTGGGGACATGGTGTCATCAAGCTACCATATCGATTAACCCATAAATACTATATGGCCTGTGTGCAAGTGCTTCTCCAAGGCTTACATTGTAAATGGAAGTTATCTCACCTCTGCATCAGTCTTGCTTTGAGTTAAAACACAATCCTCGAGCCAAACCCTTGTGTCTACATTTATCATAAAAGGCTATATTTACGGAGATGCAATACACGCATTAAATCTTTGTTTTACAATTTTGATAAGCAGTGTATCCAGACAATTTGGATCAATGCAGAAACCCACAAAGGAGTGAATAGAAGGGAACGTTGAACTTAAAGCTGTAGTGTGGAAGTTTCATTCAGAAAATCAATAGTAGACTAGTTTTACTATAGTTTTACTTAGTTTGTGTGGGCTATACAACTCAATAACTCGACTACTATTGGTCAAAGCAGTTACCCATAAACTGTGATTGGATGTTGCTGTAGAGGCCAGGGGACGGATGGAAGTGAATTAATTATGACAGATTACCCATACTTTACTGTCAGATAGTGAATATTAAGTATGTTGTTTATGGTTTTAATTCATTAGATTTCTTTAAAAACCCTACAGACCACAGCTTTAAAACAAAATCTTACAATTTGAGCTTTTCTAACCTCCTTGAGTAAATGAGATGTCAATGTACAACTGTATATTTATGCATTTGAACGTCAGTCACGCTGGCCCTTAAACATCCACAACACAAAATCTAATAGCAACTAATGTAATGGCGTAATCTCTCTGCCATTCAAAATGTGCACATCTCTGCCACAGTATAGTACACTTGTGTAAATCATGCTTCTATTGAGAGTTAAACGGATCCAAAATGTATTGATAAAGTTCTATGGATGAGGGATGAAGCATCTGCTGAAGAACAAACCGTCCAGAACTGAGAACCTTCACCGACATCGGCCTTTTTAAGAGAGCTGCACATTCTAGAGGAAACTTCTGTTTAGCATTGGCTTCTTTTTTACCCATTATCATGATAGAATAAAGACTATTTTTAGCTATATTTAAACAAGGCCAATTTGGATGCCTGGATCTTTTTTTGACAACATAAACTGACCCGTTGCACTGGTCCCCTCTGCATAACTGTATGGTAAAGATGCACAAAGTGTTTATTTACTCTCAACCCTAACTTCCACTAATCAAAGTGCCAGACGTGTAATTGGAGAAAGCCCCCATCATTTAAAGCATGCATACATTAATGTCACATGTTACATTATACACACAGCCTTGTTTGTGATTCTCTCTCATGTCAGGTGATCTTCAGTCCTCTTAAAAATCAGGATTATCATAAAAGGGGAAAAAAACATCTGTCAAGACTGCATTGATTTGTGCAGCAAGTTGGTCCGATCAATCTCAAAGTTGTGATTAAAGACCACAAGCCTCTTCTCTGTCTCTATTGAAATCTTTTGGAGTAAAAAAAACATAAGAGGGGTCTTTCAATTTCATAGCCTCCAGAACACTCAAGTATTCATTGCGCTCTACTTTTTGCTTTCAACCTCTCAGAGGGAGGCATGACATCTATGTACGCCGCTCCTATTCATGATGCTATTCAGCTTTCAGAAGCGTGCTGCAAGTGATCTCTCAATACCATCAGATCACTCTTATTGGCATGCACTCTCCACTGGGCCTCTCCAGCAAAGCACTGGCCGATCTACTATGAGTGGTTGAAATCTTTTGTGTATCAGCGGCCAAAGGACAAGATAGTTTCATTTCCCGCGTTTGTGTGTGCTTATATGTGTATGCATGTTTGTGTGTGGGTAATGCATAGCCCTGCAGGAAAGAGTGATTGCTTTATTCCTGCCTTGTAGGTGCATTGGGGGCCGGCTCGGTGTCTTTGGGCAGCTGTATGGATGGCTTGAGGAGGTCTCCATCATTCATAAAGCACAACTCCTACATGTAGAATTGATCTGGCAAAGAAACGGGGTGGCAATAGCACTTCATCAGTCTCGCCCGGCCACAAATCACCCCTGGACGTCGCCCCCGGGGGAGACGTGACACCATTGTCAGAGGCAGCGATCCCTCGGACAACAGAAGGGGCAGGGCGTATTGAGTGGATATGGTCGGACTGTGAAGTGGCCAGTCAAATGTTTACTGTGCTTCTAAATATTTTAAAACCCACACATTTAGCTAACAATTAACTCCAGACATCTGTCCTATGGGTTTGCTGTCTTTTCTTCCATGCCTGGTCATCATCATCATCATCTACACTCAATAATGCCTCTCTCTAAAAGGACAAAATGGTGAAACGCCGTCAGAGGGTATTTAACTCTCATTGATTTGGCACACTACCACCTCATGTACACAATTATTTCACCATATACTTCATATCAATGCAATTCCCACATATTGTATAAATATTATGGCACTTAAGATTCCTATTTGAGGTGGCAATGGAACACTATGCCACAAACATTGAATACATCTTGACTTACCCTTGACCCTGTTCGATGATGTAAAGGCCAGGGGGAGGGACTAAAGCAACATTTTTTGTACACTGTATGGTTTTAATTTACAGTAGTTTATTGCTGGGTTGCAGGTGACGTCACAACATTCTATAGCCCTATACATTCGAATGGGAGATGGGTGGTTCATCTGCAGTATAGTGGTGTGGTTGGCTCGATAGGGGGGAGGGTAATGGACCTTTCGCTACATTTTTGGATTTTTTTGGAAGAATATTTCATACAAAAATCCCATATTAATACAGAATTCTGTCCCCTGCCCCTCATCTGAGGATATGACATCATAAGAGCCATAAGTAAAAAAAAAAATCAATAAAATAAAATAAAAAAGTTGCGGCCGCAGCGGTGGTGCAGTGGGTGGCTGCTCGCCCTTCAACCGGAAGGACCCACCACCCGCACTACCATGGAGGTACCATGGTGCAATGTGGATCGGGTGGCGGTCGAAGGCGAGATTTCCCTGCTTGGACTGCTGCCTCCGCGACCCGGTTTCGGACAAGCGGAAGAAAATGGATGGATGGATGGATGGAAAATAGTTGCGCTAACTGAGGTCCAAAAGAAGATAGTTCCACCTTAGCACAATTCTCAATGCATTTGAATAGCACTTTTAGCTTGAGTGGCTAATTCTGGAATAAATGAGCTCAAGGAAGTGCGGTTTAAAACTGGCCCATTGTCGCCAATGGAGTTGTCATAACTCTGCTTATCTCTATGGCTCTGGGTAGGCTTAATTATCCTCATATGGATATTTTTTCTCTGCATTTGACCTATCCACAGTGGGCTATTGCTTAGGGAACCCTTCTAGGTAAAAAAATTAAAAAAACAAGAAACAATTTTACTCCCTCACATTTTCCAATTTTTCTTTTAATTCATCTTAGAAACACACCTTCACGAGACACCGAAGTCAAACAGGTTTTATAAAGGATGCATAATTAAAGCTACCTTTACTCATAGTGGTTAATATATGCCTCCTTCCCTATTAATAACCAGGCCTATTCATTTCCACTCCTGTATAAGAGAGATCTGGTGAGATGGAGCTCTTGCCTTTGGCCTTGGCTTGTGCATTATTACACCGGTCCCTATTCCCCCTACACCTCACATCTGCCGCTACTACTTTACCTCATACCGTTTGGACTTTGCCATTGATCTTCATTCTAAAATAATCTCTTATCATTTCTCATTTGAACCCTGCAGAAAAACCTTTCCCACATCCCAATTCATTAGTTTCACACTGAAAATAGAAAAGCCAAGAGGACAGGGCTTCTAGAGTAAGCACCTTTAAAATATGTCCACCAATCCCCTTTAAACACTCATGATCTTTCTTTAAGCCCCTGACATGCTGCGTTTTTCTCCTTCTCACGGGCCCTAAAGCGATATGGACTCACGGTTTAAAAAAAAATAACTGTTGTCATTCTCAGGCCTGGTATCAAGCTGTATAATTCAGTTTTCACTCCGTGTCTTCATTAAAAAAACATTAACATTCACAAACAGCACGGACCAGACGCTGAAAAGGTCTCTTTAACATTTGTCAGGGTGTCTCCCCAGACAGTCAACAAGCAAGTTTGTCAGAGATCCTATAGTATGTGAAGAAGAAGACCAATAGGGCTGCACGATATATTCCAAATTCATTGTTACTGTGAAATAACCAAATGCATGAGACTTTATCTGACTGAAAAATGAAGCTAAGTGTGATTTAGTACTCACTTGATCCTGGTTTAGTTCTGGTTCAAGTTTAAGCCTGTTTTTTGTGGGTAGAGTAGCCAATAATTTTACCCAAGTAAAAAAAAAAAAAGTACTCATTCACATAATTACTCGAGTAAGAGTAGAAAAGTACTCAAGTCCTGAGTAACTGTTGATTATTTGTTTAATTTTGTGGTAATCTGGCAAAACGATACTAATAATAATAAAATAATATTAATAAACAGATTTTGATATTTTCAAAAGATAAACTAGAAACGAAATAATATTTTTCAAAATTAAGGAACAGAATTTCCACATCATCACATTTTTCACATAAAGCTGTTTTTACATAACACAGAGGTGGTAAAAGTAGTAAGATTTTACTCAAGAGTACAGTTACTTCAAAATATTATTACTCAAGTAAAAGTAAAAAGTATGCAGTAAAGTTACTCTATGTAAATGTAACTGAATACTACCCACCACTGGGTCTTAAGTTACCCTGGTTAAGTCTTTGATTTAGGTTTGATTATTATACATAGTAAAATATTTGGCCCGCAGTTTAGCTCAGTCTGTAGAGTAGAGTTCGAGTCTGGCTCCCGACAGTTTGGAGAAATGCCACTTCCCATTCATCTCCCTGACTTCCTGTTGCTTCACTGTCCTAGCAAGAAAAGACACAAAAAGACCCAAACACACACACACACACACACACACAAAAATAGCTGGAAGTTAAACTGTCCATTCTCCAAAACAATTCAATATCGCTGGTCACATTGTTATTTCAACATTCAATTGTTTTTTTGCATAACGCACATTGAATATTGTGCAGCCTGAGATGAGATGTATAACTTGTAAATGAACATTAATAATCTGATAACCATCCTTTAGGGCGGTTAGATAGCTCCACGCCGTTTCAATTAGCTCACTTCTGATTGTAGAGGCAGAACTCAGACGATTGATCAAGTCTTTCTTTCCTCATTGCCCAAAAGACCCTGCTAAAATATTCAGGTAGAAAATGGATGGTTACACCCACCTATTTATATCTCTTTTATTGACAGTATTACATTTACACAGAGTCAAGGTGAAGGATTTAATTTAAGACTTGCTCAGAATATTTAGAAAAAGACTGATTAGGGAACAGTGATTTATATGACTAACTGTTCCAGCCACATATTTTATGGTGTGGCGTTAACGGCCGGCCAAACTCCATTTTTATGAGCCACAGCGTTAGCCCTTTGCACTATTGTTAACAAATCTTTATCTAGTGATATCAAAATAAAAGTGAAAATGAAGATTATTATCAAGATATATATTAAGATATCTACTCAGCATCATTCTTTTACTTTTGACGTTTAGGCACTGGTTGGGTTAGTTGTGGAAAAGCAAAATCATTTCTAGATTACATTCATTTTCTACCAATTTTCTAAGGCTCTATACTCCACCATCTATGGGCCTGAGTGAGGTGGGGTATACGGTACCCTGGGTGAACGACCAGTTAGTCACAGTGGCCGGCACACACAAAAGCAGATAATGACTTTTTTGAAAGTAGCCTGTTGGTAGCAAGCTCTTTCTGACATTAAGAGAGAGAGTGTATTCAATTATTTTGAATTTAAACATGGCTATCAGTTTAGATTTCTCTTACAGAAATGAGACTACTGCTCAGGTACAATGCGTACAATTAGACTTAGATTTTTACTGAAGCTACAAACAGTGCAAAACAATAGCCTACCCATATGCCTGTCAGCGAGGCCGTATATACATTTACATACCTCTAAAATGTTCCAATATAACAGTTACAGTTTGGCTGAGTGACTAATAATGGCGGTGTTACCTTGTTGCAGAGATATTCAAAGCTCTACGCCTGCTCCCTCTGATGTCCCGTCAGTCTTCCCTTAGCACTGTCAGCTCATATTTGAGGCAGGCCTGATTCCTGTCTTTTCTCCTCTTCTTCCTTCTCGGGCGGGAAACATAAAAGAGGAGAGTGTTTATGATGGACGGGCCGCTTTTTAAAGGGGCGCATCAGAGGGTGTTGGATGGGAGGGGATCCGAATCGGGACGGCTGTGATGTGACAAGACAGACAGGAACATCCTTCTCGGAGTGTCGACATGTCAAGCAGAGGGAGTCTTAGCGGAGTAGACAGTATCATCGCTCTCAGCAGACTTAGGCAGGAAGGAGAGGAAGAGCAGAGGGACATTGTGGTCTCAATATACTGTCACCATGTGTTTTGTTTTTTTAATTAAGGGTTCAGGATTAGAAAGTTGATAGTATGTTTTGGGCTAATCATGAGAGGCACACGTGTTATCAAATACTCAACACACTCAATTTGGACTCAACTTTCTTTGAACTTATAGACCCATCAAACAAAACGTAATTCTGGAATGGAAGCAACTGGAGGCAAGACCATAATATATTATCAATGGAGGAATTAGCATTAGAATAATAATAAAATATTGCAAATTAAGACTGTTTTGACAAATGCCATCCACTCTCTACATGTAGGTGATGTCAGAGCCTGGTTAAGAAACATTAGTGAATGAACCTCACTTTGTATATTTATTTAATGTACACATTAGTTAGCATTTTGGCTGCTGCAAAAATTCTTGATTTTCAGGTTTTCCTTCACTGGCCTTACAGAAATGTTGATGACACCATAGTTTTTCATTGTGTGCTCAGAACAACTGAACAAAAGTTGTTTGTAAAGTAACTCACTTTTGTCTCCAGTCGCCTCGATGCTGGAATTTTGAACATTCTATATGACAAAGGGTCTATAAGTGCACACATCGCTGGTACAGACAACCCTTTAGACCAGTCTGTGAGCAAGATTTATCAGGTCAAAGAGGGGCTAAATACTCTTTTTTTAAATCCAAAACACCATCTACAATGTTTTGAAGGGCTTTCTTCATAAGGCAACAACTCAGTAGTCAAAGTGTTGCTCCCACCAAGATGCTTACGCCAATCATAAGGCATCATTAAAACTGTAGTCAGAGGCAATATCAAATCAAGAGTTCTCAAAAACTATTGGTCAAGATGCTAACCCACCCACCAAAGTAAAAATAAAGACAGATTCTTTGCATCATAAAACATAATATATGCTTTTTATAATATATCTTATTTTTGGAAACTACAGACTGATAATATGATGTAATAATGATTCAAATTAACTTTTAGATTTGTTTCTCTTTTATACCTCTTACCTCTACCTGCAGCATAACAAATGCACATAGTGTTTACTGTCTCTGGGACAATTAGGACTATTACCATAGTCTTAGTTTAGACAAATTTAATGATTGAATGGTTGAACCTCAGCGAAAAGTTAAATAAGATGAATTTGACCACATAATGAAAAAGCGAAATATCTTATATTTAGTTGATGCAAACAAAGGAAATGAAAAGGTCTAGAAGTGAAGTCTGTTCAAAAATGTCAAACGGTCAAAGTACTGATGATGAGAATATGTTCAGCATGTGCTAATTTGACTGGCAGGCAACAGGGTGCTTTTGTGCATAGTATAATGTACTATGCTCCATCATTTATCAAACTAAATAATGACTTACCATAACACAGATACTTTAGGAGGGGAAGGAGGCTTTAGGAATCATATAAGGTGTATAAATGTATAAATGTATAAAGAAACATTAACTGTCAGGGGTGGCAGTGGTGCAGTGGGTTAGGCGCTCGCCCCTCGACCAGAGGGTTGGTGGTTCGAGCGTACACTGTCGTTGTGTCCCACATTGCCTATGAATGAATGTGGTTGTGTGATTGGTGTTCGGTGGTGGTCGGAGGGGCCGTAGGCGCAAACTGGCAGCCACACTTCCGTCAGTGTGCCCCAGGGCAGCTGTGGCTACATAGTCGCTTACCACCATCAGGTGTGACTGTAGAGTGAATGAATAGTACAAAATATGTCTATATAAATGTTATAAGTTATTATTAATAGTTCTAAGAATGAGGCAACTGGAGGCAAGACCATAATACATTTTCAATGGAGAAATGAGCATTAGTCACATGTAGTCCTAAGAAATGTCAGATCTCATCACAAATGCTAAATTTTTTTAACACACTTTTGCCTCCAGTCGCCTCCATTTTGAACATTCCATATGATGCAAATTTAAAGGGTCTGTTATTATTGAGCAATTTTGCCAAAACTGTAAACTTGGCCAAAAAGGAGTGTGTTTTATTTCTTTCATTTAATTATCAAAATAGTGTTGAAAAATAACCTTTTTGGTGTCAATACAATCTATTGTGTCCTTATCTCACATTGAGACAAGAAGTGATAGTGGGTACAATTAATCATTCGGAAAAATCCCCAAAAAAGGTTTTCAAAAGGTCTTTGCTAATGGCTTGTTTCAACTGCCACCCACCTGCCAGTAATAATGACAGCAATGTTCTTTCTCATAGAACAGGATGCAATTTGTGTCCCCAACGGCAGTTGTTTTTGACTAGGTCTAATAGAGGTAAATTACATTTTTGCTGTGTCTAGTTCAACAAAACATGTAGGCTATAACAATGCTTGCAAATGCTCTTAAGGTGTTGAGGTTGGGATGTTCTGCTGCTGGAGAGGTGATTATGTGGGTTCTGACCTCATTTAGGGACAATAATGGTTCATTCTAATTATGCCATATTTGGGCTTCCACCAGACATAGCCTACTCCCAGTTGAGACTTAATTAAAAATGTGTTTAGAAGTACTTCATATATGGTAATAAAGCAACTCTAATTCGACAAATTAGTAAGCCTACCTGAAGAAGTAAAAAAAAATCAGTGTGGTGAATGTAGGTTAATCAGTGTGGTGATTGTAGGTTAAATCAGTGTGGTGATTGTAGGTTAAATCAGTGTGGTGATTGTAGGTTAAATCAGTGTGGTGATTGTAGGCTAAATCAGTGTGGTGATTGTAGGTTAAATCAGTGTGGTGATTGTAGGTTAAACCAGTGTGGAGATTGTAGGTTAAATCAGTGTGGTGATTGTAGGTTAAATCAGTGTGGTGATTGTACGTTAAATCAGTGTGGAGATTGTAGGTTAAACCAGTGTGGTGATTTGGGGCTCTATAAGTAGGGCTACCCCTTGAATACCCAATGAAGCTAAGTAAATTCTCAAACAAATGTTACTCATGTTTTCTACTGACTTTCTTGGCCAAAATGGCAGCTCATGTTGGATTGATAATAGTTGAGATCATCTCTGTGACTGTAAATCCACACTAATTAAGATATGTAATTCATTTATCTGAGCTTGAAATGTGCCAGTGTCTGAGGTTTTTACCCCTGACCACCCACTCCAGGAACTAACCCCTTCAGTTCACGGGGCCAAACATGGTTTTGCGTAGGCCTTTATTATTGTGCAATGTAAAAAACAAAAAAAAAAAAACGTTCTGACCCTATCTGTGAGAGCCCAAAGTCTTGATTTGATGTTGCTGTAGGAGCAACTAGCAGTAAATCAAATTAATAATTAGGACAGATTACCTACTTTACATCATAGAACAGAGAAATACATTTTAAACATCTTTTTAAAACCAGTTTTAATTTCAGGAAACCTCCAGACTGCAGTTTTAATCCCTTACCCTCTAGTCCCGCCTTCTGTTCCGGTCTCTTGATTGACAGTTGAACTCTCCAATCAAACACTGAGCGCCTCGTCTAGCCTCCCCTCGCGCCCTCCCTCCCTCTTCTTCTCAGTTGCTCTCGTGCGCCGCTAGTTCGTCGGTCTCTAGTTTCTCCCGGGAGCCGAAGAAACGCGCCGAATAACCTCTCAACCATGGAAGGCGACAATATAATAATGCCAGTTTGACCGCGGGCTATTTACCAAGGTAGGTTTGATGGAGTTTACGCCAGTTTTGGACGGCATAAGCGGCTTTGAGAGCGTCGTGTATGGGGGTAAAAGTTGATCCGCTTCCCTACTACTACACGGGACAGGAGGGAACGTTACTCATAGTGGGATGTGTCATATTTGCTAGCTACGTTACGTTCTTCGATAGCATCCAAGGCTGTTTAATTTTCTCTTACATGCTCCTTTTTAGTGTCTTTTCATTCTGAGGGTATATTTTTGTGGATTCACTTGTAATTACTGAACTGGCCCCTAATTAATTAATATCCATAGTCCATTGGAACTTTGAGCTTTTAAATGCTTTCAGTCAATCAGTCATTTTAATGGACTAATAAGTTCATAATGGTGTCTCTTGATTTGATGTGATGAACTTGAACTTGTGGTGGTGCTGTAGGCCATAGGCTAGTTGTGACTTAATAATGTTGTGGTTGACTGTTTTGGAAAGTTTTTGCCTGCTGGGTTGTTTACAGTCTTCAGATACTTACAGTATTCACTTTTATCCAAAATTAAATGTTTATGTCTATAAGGTGCATTGACCGTGTGCTCAGATGATTTGCCAGTGATCAGACAGTGTTATTTTACTTTGTTTAGTGCACTTTCCAATGTACAATTCTGGGTCTGATCTTCTCTGGCATTGTAAAGAAGACCACATATATGCTTTGAGTAATATGATACCCCCCCCCCCACACTTTTCTTTCCACTGGTCCATCTTGTTGACAATTGCTGGCTTACAGAATTATTTGAGATGTTTTATTTCTATAATATACATGTTATTTGCAAACAGATGCCTGGATTCTATACTTGGGCTGCTAATACCTATTAACAACAAAGCCATAATGGACCCAAAAGTCACGTTAGCAAACAAAGGGATCGAAAATAAGTCTTAGCTGATCTAAATCTGGTAACACTGTTGAACCCCTCTTTTACCATAGCCAAATAAAGCTAGCAATAGTCAGACAATGAACCAGTTTGTCTACATCAGACGCATACATTATTTAAAATAGCTAAAGACTTTCAGTTGTACCAAGACAATAATAAAAATATATTCGGAAATCTAACTTATAAGTATTCCTTGCCTGAACTAGATTTTCTTCTCTTTGATGATGTTCTTTTTTTATTGAATTCCCAGACACAAAAACATACTTCACAAAGCGGTGAAATCATTAGTCACCAAAGGCACTTGTTGATATGATAAACAAGAGCCAAACCCTCAGCCCTATCTCTTCTGTCTGTATATTTATGTGCACAGCTCTACTTCCTTCAAGAGTGCTAACGTTAAGGCTCTGGAGACAGACAATGAGCCAAGATGGAGAAGAGCAGAGACACTGGGTCAGGCCCCTCTTTAGAGTTGCATTCCTCAAGTTCACAAAGTAATTGGGGCTTTTAAATATAGCTGGAGAAGAATGCAAACAGCAGAAAGTCAAGGCCTGTGGGCATCTGTGGAGTGACAGAGGCAGGTAAGAACAGGCGAGTGTTTCTGGTTAGTGAAAGAGTAAATGGTAAGTCAAGAAAATGTATGTCAAGAAAGGGGTGTGTGATATAGCGATAAAAGATGAAATCGTGATTAGGCCTGTCCCAATAATTACTATATTAACTTATCTATGGAGTCAATAGCGTGGCAGGTATATTAGCAAAGAAATCGTAAGTTTTGTAAAAATAAAATTAAGTATTGTGAAAGAAAAAATATACAAGCAAAACAAAATTATTGAGAAAACACAAATAAATAAGTATTGTAACTTAACTGTAACTGCATGTATTTTTGCGTGTGGTGTCCTGACATTGTTTTGACATGGGGGAGGAGTCAAGTGATCGACAGTTTAAGGGGGTGGGGCATGTATACCCTCTATACTACGTCATCAGCTTGCGTCTCAGCTCTCAGGCCAAAGCCGAGCAAAGTGTCATGGTGGAACAGAGGCAGAACAATGATGGATTGCATCTTATGGTGATGGATTTAATATTGCCCAGTAGAATTAAACCATGTTTAATTCGTTTTGTTAATGTAACGTTTACTGATATTGAAAAGGATATAATCTGGGGTTATTATGCTCTAGGATCGATGTATGAGTGTATAAAACAGTCTACTCAATATTATTGAATATCGAGATATTTTCTGATGCAACATATATCGTCCTTCAAAATGTGTTATTGTGACAGGCCTAATCGTGATATGAAGTGACTAAACTGGGATTGTTGAATTGTGCTGTACATTCATTTATGCTGTGTCATTTCATGCCAGCGTTCAAATGAGTATAAAAGTAAAAAAACATGGATTGGATGTACATTGAATTTGTAGTTTTATGAATACACTGATAGCAGTAGTCTTCTGTGTAAGACATTTGTGATATTACATTTTTACACTGCACAGATGTTGGTGGGCTGTTGTAATACTGTACATAAAACGTGCAAATGGTGGTTTCTTCCAATCAAGATGAGGAAAAGATGGTAATGGCAATCATCCATCCATCTTCCACTTATCTGCGGCCAGGTCACGGAGGCAGCAGTCTAATTCAATTCAATGTTCTGTTTGTCTCTGTGTTAGTGTCCATGTACAGATCTGAAAAGTAGTAGTTATGCCACCAGGGACCTCACTAATAGGGCTACAAAGAACTTGAGTCCCATTGGCCTTGTTAGTGTTCAGGTTGGCTGAACTACACTAATTGTTGTTTTGCCTTTTTCCTCAGTGACAGAGCCCAACAGTGCCATCCCACCTCTGGTTCTGGAAGTAAAAATCCCATTCATACACTTTTTGAAAAATCCATATTTTAAGAGTTTAAAAGATTGATGGAGACTAATGAGCTATGTGGTAACTCACGCTCATAGCGCCAATATTTTCAATCTAAAAAGGTTGTAAACAGAAAGTAAACAGGAAAAGCTATTAATGTATTTCTCTGAGTTTTCATATTAAAAATGATTTTTTTTAGCTGAAAATATTATTGCTATGATCATGAGTTACCATATAGTTGATTAGCCTCCATGGACCTTTTAATTTATAGATTTTTCGAAAAGTCTATGGCAAAAATGTATGTGAATTGTATTTCCCTAACCAGAGGGGGGCGGGCACTACGCTCTATGTGAGTGAGACAAAAACTTTCTGTAAAAATTCAAACATTGTTCTTACTTAAAACATCCAAGAAACCAATTACCGTAAAAATACTAACGGCAACTCAAATTTGAAAGTTAGACCAGTTACAATTGAGACCATAACTGACAATTAAACAGCCCGATAAACACTTGGTCAATTTACTTTACGAGAAACTAATAATTCTATTTTTTAAGTTATTCTGTTTCCTTGCATTTCTACAAAATCTACATTGTATCTGTTGTTGTAACAACAACTACTACCGGCAGTGTTGATGTGATTGACTCTCTCAAAGAACTTCAGGTTGTGGGGAATATAAAGAGCTTTGGTTTGTGAGAGTGACAGTGCTGTCATTAGGGTACCAGGGCTGACACAGTATACTCTTGGTGGGAATGGATCTTATATGACATCAAAGACTTCTGGAAAGCATATGCTGAATAGAGCTGAGGTTATACTTTGAAATTTGAACATGTTGAATAGTCTTTTTGTGCTTATCTTGGATATATATTGCCTTGGGTTGAATTTGTAAGGGATAAAAAAATACTTGTACAAAACAACACCATACAGAGCAGGGGTGGGCAAATACATTGGGGTCGGGGACTGTTGTGGCGGACCAATAGACAATGAGTCGAGATGAGCTACTCAATTAAACTTCATAATTAATAAACGCAGTATCAGAAAACGGCTTACCTTTTTTGTGGTAGGGCAAATCGAGTTTATTGCCCTCACACTGACATGGCAAATTAATGCATTTTCTGTTTGTTGCCATCAGTAAATGTGATGCACAAAGGTGAAATGTCTTTAAAGGGAATGCAACTTTTCACTGTTTTGGTCACATCTCCTTCACAGAGCGCCCCCTAGAGTTTCAGAGAATAGCACTGTCCACAGAAAAACACAAAGAATATAGACTTTACATATAGACTATAGACGAACATAAAGCTACTGTTCAATCACAAAAACCATAGGTCTGTGTCAGTTTCACTTTTTATTTCTTGGAGCACTCTCTGTAAAAGCCTGTTTAAAAGCAATTTGTGGTTTTAGCTAGACCTGTGACTTGACCCGAGACTTCCAGGGACATTCATCCTATAGCAAGGAAGCTCCATTCACCCCACAACAACTCATTTAGGATCACACTGACTGAAGTTTTGTTAAAGTAAAAAGTTGCATAGTGCCCCTTAAAATGTCCTCAAGTATTATTCAGTACAATTCCTACGATTTGTGTTGATTATTGTCTTATCAAGCTTTCTGCGGGCCAGACATGGACTAGTCAAGGGCCGCATGTGGCCCCCTGGGTGCACTTTTGCCCAGGTCTGATGCAGAGTATATCAAAAACAGACTTTCACTGTAAGCCACTTTTATGCTGACGTTTTTTTGGCAGAATATTCTTTTCTGCTGTACGGCTGTTGAAAAGACGTGTGTATATTAGCCATTGCTTTTCCTTGCCCTCAGCATTTATGATGGCGTGGCTTCAACAGTTATCAAAGTTGCAACATAGACAATAGTTCACACGTGAGTAAATCGTTTGTGTCCCTTGCCTCCTGAAAAACTCCATAAGTCAAACTTTTATCATGTTATAGACTCAAGTTGTTTGTTGACATTTATTCCATTAGATTTCCGTAAGTAAAGCTCACGTCTGTGAATTGAACCTCCTCGCACCTCGCTCGACTTGGAGAAAGGTACTTCTATTCAGTTTGCTTTCTGCTTTGCCTGATTCCCAGTAGACATCTCTCGCTGGCGGGCCAAATCTCAGCGCTAACTTAAGCCAAAAACCACACGCACACAAGGACGCCCCGGCTCCGTGCTTGCACATATACGGCGCAGACAGGCTGAAATTTTGAGGATCCGATACTTTTGAGAGCAACACACATGCACATATAATCACAAGCACACAGCCAAATTCGGGTCCAAGCCTCCGTCCTCATTCTCCGCACTCATATTTCACTAGTCACTCACCGAGGGCCCATGGCAATCAACTTTAAATTAAAGACGAGGCTGCTCCAAGAAGCCAAGCTGCCTGCCAGGTCTGAGGCCATACTTTTCTTGGTGTATGAGAGACCGAGACGCAGAAAGAGAGAGGGGCCTCAACTGGGGTGCTTCTCTGTCTTCATGACGGTGTTTATTTTATTCACTGAAAGACTTTCGTAAGTGGACATTTCTGGAAAAGAGCCTCTAATTACAGCCCTGTGTAACAATAGTGGTGTCGTTAAGACCACACTAATTGAAAATTGACATGGCATTTTCAAGCAACCAAGTACTTTAAATACTGTAAATAAGAACATAACCAATGAACAAACAATGGCTATTGAAAATGCAAATGTATGGGTGTGAAGTCTGCATGTTGTCCTTGTAATACTGTGGGTTTTCTTTGGTACTCTCGCCTCCTTCTGTAAGCAGTGAGATTGAAACATGCCATGATGACTATTTTCAAGCAGTATACTAAGTACTTTTATAAGCACATCAACTTAAGGATGCAGTATATAGACTAAAACCAATGAAAAAAGTAAAGATTTGAATGCAATTTTTACTGTAATTTTTCTTCAAGGTTAGCTTTTCTGATTTTTAAATTTAATTATTAATACTTTTTATGGATCCTCTGTCAAGCAAAAGATCACAATTGATTTGAGATATTGTAAAAACGAGTTCAATTAAGTTGCTTTTGTATATTTAATCACACTATATATTAACTACTGAAATGCACAAAAACTGTTTGTAGAGTGTGGAGGTGTAGTGCTTGAGATGAAAAAAGACAATATCTGTGATTTTGAGTTGACTCAGACCCTTAAAACTCTCTTTAGACCAAGACCAGGCTCAAGCACTAACACAGTGTCATAAAATTATAAGTTTACTTTAGAGACCAAGTACATTTTCACACCAGGCTGTAAACATATTTATTTCACCAGTAAAATCACCACAGAGTTTTTACTTGTGATGTCTTCACTGAGAAGCCAAACCTTTGTGGTCCTGTGAGCTTCCCAGCAGAGCCCAAAGGTAGCTTCTTGGTTTTACCCTTGTGGTAAGAGGCCATGGCTTACTTTGAGTTCAGGTGACCAATGAAGTTCTTTAAGCGACTCTGAGTGAGCAAGTGCTTCAGCCATTTTTGTTCTTTTTGACTAGAACTTGATGCTAAATATCATAAGTGTGCTACATCTGTTTTACATAAACTTTTGAGACTTGCCAGCCTCTTCCTTTTGTGAAACTGGAAAAATCTCAGGTCCTTCTATTAGTGAGGCTCTTGACGTAAAATTTGATTGTGGAAAAAATTACTCCATTGTGTTGTCTGTACTGAATTTAGTAAATAGTTGAGATTTTCAAATGATGTTGCACATATCCTCGCGCCATCACCTGCACCCCCACTGTTTTTATGTACTTACTGACTTTTAATAGTGTGAATGGACTTATAACTATGAACATATTTTCTGATAACGGGTTGATATTTGTCCTTGTAATATTGTAGGTTGTCTCTGGTATTCTCGCCTCTTTCTATAAGCAGTGAGATTGTAGGTTTGATCCTCTGGTCAACTCAGTAGAGTCTGCAAGGGCTCCCTGTTTTTCTATGGGTTCCCTTTACTCTGGCTTCCATTGATGATCCAAAGACATGTATAGGTAAAATTAGTAATCTGAAATGCCCATAATGAATATTGAATTATATTGAATGTGTACAGCAATTGTGATTCAAAAAACACCTCAATGATTTGGTGAATTGTTTACATTCACAAGTATCAAAGCATCATATTCTAGTTGCCTAATATAGAGGAACCATTGTGCTCTGTACTGACTTTGTAAACAACATCTAACTGTGTTGATTATTCAAGTTTTGGCATACGGCTTAAGTGATTTATTTAATCTAAACTGGGTATCCCACATCTGAAGCGGCCACTTGCCAAACCAGTGCTCTGAAGACTGGAGTGATTTAGCAGCTGCTGTGGCCGGTGCTGCCGTGGGCTCCTCGTCGAGTCGATGCCCACTCCGCAGGTGTTCTCATGTTTACTGTCTCTGCTTCACTGACACTGCTCTGTTTGTGAAGCTCATGTCTGCACATAGTCCCACCTTTGATGCTGTCTGACACATGAATGCATGTTCAGGTAGGGCTTTCTATTAGGGATGCACCAATATGAAATTTCTTGCCCGATACCGGTTCTGATATTTCAATTAATAATTTGGCCGATACCGATTCCGATACCGATATTCTGTAAACATGTTTTAGTCGGCTAGCTCTTTTGAAACTAAGAAATCAACATATAAATAACAGCTTTAACTGTATTTATTAATCCACAAATATTATATTTATTGGATTGTGTGACCCTGAATGTAGACTTTCCCAACTGTCTTTTCTTACTCTGTCTGTTTATAAACATAAATATTAGAAGTTATCCTTTAAGACCAACAGATTAACACCGATATCAGTCAAAATTGTAATTGCATCCCTACTTTCTATTGTTGTGTATAAATTCTGTCATTCTGGTGCATGCTGGGAATTGTTGGAAAAAGATGGTTTGCGCCGTTCAAACCAAGATTGTGTCAAGTAGGGCTGCACAATAGTTATACCGTAATAATCATATAATATCATATATCACACACAGGTTTAACAGTTGTTAATGTTGTGAATGCCAAATTCATCACACAAGCAGCCCAACATACCATGCCAATAATAATGACAATAATCAAATAAATGGTAAATCGAATAAAATTGTGTTTGGTATATGTTTAGGGCAATGAAGTGTGAATGTTGTTGCTCTGTGTTCCCATGAGACTCTAGTGCAGTGGCTATTTTTGCTGGTTGGGCCTTGCATAATTAAAAGTCTTGTCTGTTTAAATTATGGGACAGTCTTTTACGGTCGAGCAAAGATCCCCTGAGTGGCAAGTTTGTGTTTCTTAGCTAGTAGTGTTTAATTTGTAAAGACATGACACTTTTTAACTGTTTATGGGTACATGATGTTCCTTATCCTTTACATCAGGGGTGTCCAAACTTTTTTCACTGAGGGCCACATGTCAGAAAATTATACCGAGGAGGGCCACTCGCTGAGTAGGGGTGTAACGATTCATCGATACACATCGATTAATCGATATAATGCTCTACGATTTGTTGGCATCGATGCTAAACGTAAACATCGATATATATCGCCCGTTTTTGACCTAGGAG
>JAVQKC010099938.1:0-19326 GCA_036025475.1 Philypnodon macrostomus | reverse complement strand
CCACAGAATATTTTGCCATTAGTGCTGTGGAACATCAAGGTGTTTTTTTGCAAACTTCAAATGTGCAGCAATGTTTTTTTTTGGAAGGAACACACAACGATATGTGTGGATAAAAAAGGCACAGCACACCAAAATCAAAACCTCATCCCAACGGTGAAATATGGTGGAGGGGCATCAAGGTCTGCTGTTTTGCTGCTTTGGGGCCTGGACGGATTGCTGTCATCGGCGGAAAAATGAATTCCCAAGTTGGGAGTCAGATTAAAGCTGTTGTCTTGAGGTTTCCTAAAATATGAAATTATGATAAGTTGTAAATTACCATATCATACCATCTTCTGCCGCCTGGACTCGGAGATAGTCATAATTATTTATTTTTACTTTATCCCTCCTCCAGCCTCTATAGCAACATCAAATCAGAGTTTGTCGGTGACCACTTTAACCAATAGTAGTCGAGTTTGTGAGTGGTGTGGCAGGCCACATAAACTCTTCTCTGTTGTTGCTGTCAAGGCAGGGTCACAGCTAAAGTTAAATAGGCCTAATAATTATGACAGATTACCTACTTTGCATCATAAAACAGGGTCACATTTTGTATGCAATTTTGTAATTTAGGAAACCTCCACCTCACCTAACAAAACAGCAATTTTACATAAATTGGTGAATGAGTAAAAAAAATAAAAAAATGAACTTCCCTCTGCAATTGCTCTTCCTGAACAAGAGCGGCGCTGTAACCTGTTGGCGTAAGAAGGAGAAAACAGGAGTCATGGCAGCTGACGGTTTGAGATGCTAGAGCGAAAACAGCTAAGATTTTGACCACTCAAGATTCTCTGTTTTTAAATAACTACCACACATACAACAGGCTGACAAGATGTTGATAACCTTTAAAACCCTGCAGCAGCAAGCGTTCAAAATTGAAATCGACGAGAATGAGTCGGTAAGAGTTCTCTGTAAACAAAGTTATTCACTTTATTTGGACATCATTAATCTGTTCTTATGTTGTAGGCATTTAAATCCTAGCTTTGTTTATATGTGTGCTTTGTAAAGTGGTCCAATACTTCCTAAATGCACTAAATCCACTTTTTAAAATATCTACATATGTCGGCATTTAGCCTTAGCCTGGCTATGCTCTTGTAGTGTAAACTGCCATCTTTCGTTTCCATCATGAATGTCACAAAGGACCTGTCAGTTTAGCCTGAAACGTTTAGATTTAACGTTTATTTTCCATCGTTACCAAAGCGGAACCAGCTAACGTTACTTGCCAAATGATGAGTCATGGATGAAAATGCTATCTCGAACATACAGTAGCTCGTTGTTTCTCCTATAATATCCTAGGTTATATTGTTTTATAGTCATTGTATTGCAATAGTTAACCCCAGTTTAAGAGCTGGAGCATATTTCTACAACGCCTGCTCTTTTACTGCTTTATAACAAATACATTCCTTACAGGTAAAAACCTTGAAAGAAAGAATTGAACAAGAAAAGGGGAAGGACGGCTTCCCTGTGGCTGGACAGAAGCTAATATATGCTGGTATGATTTTTTATATTTTATACGCATCTGGGATATTATAAGCTTAATTGTCTACTACTTTTTATATAACAGTCAATAGATAACTGTCATTTGTGGCTTGGTTGCAAATGCACTTCTAGTATTTGTCCATCGTCCTTTATTTATTTACTTACTTTTCTCTTTTTCTACCCTTTAGGTAGAATCCTTACTGATGACCTGCAGCTGACAGAATGCAAAATCGATGAGAAGAGCTTTGTGGTTGTAATGGTGACAAAGGTTAGAATATGAACTGCATTTGTCTGTGCAAAATAATTCACAGTTGTTTGTTTAAAATAAAAATAAAAAAACATAACTCTTCCTCAGCCTAAAGCAGCCAAAGAAGATCCAAAGTCTTCCTCCACTACACCAGCCCCTGTAGCTCCAGCTCCAGCTCCAGCCCAAGAACCCGCTGCCTCATCATCGTCTTTATCCTCAGAAAGTGCCTCTGAAGAACCCAAATTAGAAGAGAAACCGACTGCGCCAGGAGAAGCTGACTCCACGCCTGCCAGGTAAAGACAGACTCTATATCAACTCTTTAAACAATGGGGTTTTAAACTAATGACCTCTCACTTTGATTCTTTGTAGTAGCACCGAGTCCGCAAGCACAAGTATAATTGATGATGCTGTTTCATCTTTAGGTAAGCTATTTATAAAACTAAACTAGATTTATAAATAATGGGTTCAACATTAAGAGCTGCACGACATGAGGAACACCTTCACTATCTGATAATCATGTTAAATATTTCACTATCGATATATGACATTTTGATGCAAATTTAATAGTTCCTTTATTTACTTGTTAAAGTTACCAAAGGCTAAAGTAAGACTAAATTAAGTAACTAACACGTTTTTACCCAAGGCTATTATATTTAAGTCTGTGATTAACGATGATGACATTATGTATTACTGATAATACATTTGCTGATTTTTCAATAATAATTTTGTGCAGCTCTAGTGTGCATAAGAGCAGAATTTAGGTCTACATTTGCTTCTGTCATTTTCTTAATTGTTAGAACTTCACTGCTGTTTGTAAATGTAAAAATCAAACTGCAGTTCATTGACACTTTTCTGCTTATTCTTTGAAGTGACTGGTGCCTCATATGACTCTATGGTGACAGAGATGATGCTGATGGGTTATGAAAGGGAGCAGGTGGTAGCAGCTTTAAGAGCCAGCTATAACAACCCTGACCGAGCTGTGGAGTACCTTCTCACTGTAAGAAAGACTTTAGGGGAGGTTTTTTTTTTTAATTCTTACCCAATATAAGTGCTTCCATTGGCTTATTTTCTCAGGGTATTCCAGGTACAGATCAGGATCAGGCAACAGCACCTGAAGCTACAGCTCCTCCGGTAAGAAGAGAGCCAGCCCCTGCAGGTGGTGTCAGTGCTTCAGCGAACACCGGCTCCTCACCAAGTGCTAGAGAGGGTGGTGAGTAGTAACCTAGTTAGCTGGCGTATGTATAGATTATAAAGTGACCTATTAACCAAAGCTTGGTTACATTTGCTAAATTTATCTTATTAAAGAATTTGTGGTAATTAGGAATTCAATCTGACAAACTACTGATTGTTTACATTTCTGTAAGTACTTCAGTAAAACCTAAAAATCAACACGCCAAGTGTGCTCAATGCTAATGTATGTTCATATGAAATTGCTAATTGTTGGTACATGTGCTATTGTTTTCACACCAGACTCTGACATTGCCAGCTTGTTTGTTTATACTGTGAGATATTTGGTGGCCATTGCTAATTTCTCAATAGAAAATACATTACTGTTTGTTTCATTTCCGGATACACTTTTTAGAATGCTTACAAACACAAGTAGGTGCTATAGTTTTCCTGTTTGCTCTCATGTCTGTTTCAAATCAACTTTAGGCAATCCATTGGACTTCCTGAGAAACCAGCCTCAGTTTCAAACTATGCGCCAGCTGATTCAGGACAATGCGTCTCTGCTTCCAGCTCTTCTGCAGGAGATTGGCAGAGAAAACCCAGAGCTTTTACAGGTAATGACCAACCACAGACTGTATGCTCTAAAATGTATGCTGTAAAATGTATCTAAAATGTTTGCATAGGAGATCAGTAGCCATCAACAAGAATTCATCCAAATGCTGAATGACCCGAACCCAGGACCAGTGCCAGCAGGAGGTGGAGGAGGTGGAGGAGGTGGAGTAGGGCGTACTGGTAGTATTGGAGGTCAGAACTATATGCAGATCACACCGCAGGAGAAAGAGGCCATTGAAAGGGTGAGAATGCTCTGGTACAAGTACTGTAAATGCAAAAACATTAATTCATAAGAATAGTGAATACAATGCAGTGTAATAAATGACTGTACGTTCATCTGTTCCCTTCCAGCTAAAAGCCCTAGGATTTCCAGAGGGCCTTGTTATACAGGCCTACTTCGCCTGTGAGAAGAATGAGAACTTGGCTGCAAATTTCCTTTTACAACAAAATTTTGACGATGACTGAAAAGCCACCAACCAACGGTGTGTTTTGTTAGTTCCTCAGTTTGATTGGTGATGCTGGGTAAAACTGATTCTAACTTCCAACTTTTGAGATGTTTTATTCACATCCATGTTCTCTTATAACACTGATTTTGTTTTGACAGTATTCAAGCTTGTTTGTTAGTGTTATTTTTAAATTGACTTGTAATGAAGAACAAATGAAAAGGAACCAATAAAAATGTGCATATTGAACAATCATACAGTTTTACTTACACTTTCTGACCTTCATGTCTTCATAATGAAATAGGAGTTATAATTATGCTAGGCACTTATAAATGCCAGAAAGACTTTAATATGATACTTTCGTTTATTTCCTATTATAATAAACTTGGTTACTATGCAAATATATTAATAACGTTCTGCATAATATTGACTTTTGTTTTACTTACTGCTGTGTTTAAAAAATTTCACCCGCAGGGGGCAGCAAATACCAGGTTCAGACCGGGCTGCTGTAACCGTGTTGGTGGGCATTTTAGTTTGTAAGAATACCTATTCATAGGTCTAACAAAGCCAGTTATATTCGGACCCTTATCGTGAATAACACAAACTTGGCGTCAGTCAGTATTGGCAGAAAATTAAGCCAATAAAAATTAACGTAACTGAATTTTCTCAATAACAGTTTTACATTGACTTTAAAACTAGAATAGTTCCGTTGATTTGTGTGTGTGTCTGTCTGCTGACTTTAAGCTATATTTGTAATGTATGCATGCTTCCCCATTACACAGTTGTTCATGGAGGCATACAATACAGTACAATTATTCTTAGGCTAATGTATTTGTAATATAATATAAAAGTTTAATCAAATAAAGGTAATCTGTCTTTTTATTAAATTGTAAATACAAAACATTAACAAAACATTTTATTTACAAATATACACATTTAAGTTTATATTACATATTTTGGCTATAAACAAAAAATCTTTGTTCAGAGTTATTTAATACAAAAATACGCATGTTTCATACAAATTATTGCACTTTGCAAATGCAGTGCGTTGAAGATGGTCATCTCCATTGTTCACCTCATTTAAGTCTGAACGTGGAACATTAATCACAAACATGGCACTTTTTGTCCTTTTTCCTTGGTACCTTTTAATCTCCTTTTTGAAATCACTGAGCACCATTTATTATAAATAACATTGTACCTGAACGTATTAAGCATTGCAGGTGTTTATATATAAATACATATTTATTCATTACAGTATTTAAAACAGTGTGTGTTAACAGAGACGTTATGGCGTTTGTGGTAGAAGGCCACTGGAGATGTTGTTTCCCTGACAAAATACAAAATACATTTCCAGTCCAATGTCGTTGGCACCTGGTGATCCAAGTTTTGTCGTTTTAAAATCGAGAGTTTCCAGTTTGGTCCCTTTCTTGAACTTTTCTGACCATGATTTAAAAGTTATATCTTGTATGTTCTCAAGGCAATAATGATATTTTTGCTGTGAAACCCCACAGCCCGTCTAGTTACATAAAAATGTCATGAAGGCATTTTTGGTTTTGGTCATGAGTTTGTTCACCTTGTATGAATCCTGATCTGCCGTGTATGCAGATAAAAACAAGTCTCATAAATGTCTTTTCATGTGAAGAGCAAGGTGGTCTGACCTGGAGAAGGCCCGGTCACATTTCTGACACTGAAAAGGCCGGTGGCCTGTGTGCTTCCTGTAGTGTCGCGTGAGTTCATCTGAACGTGCAAACTTCCAGCCACAGCCCTCCCAGTCGCAGTGGTAAGGCTTCTCCCCTTTGGAAACAAAACACACATGAACCGTTAAATGTTGGCCTCCAGTTAGACTGAACCAACCTTCCCTAGCTCCAAAAGAGGTCCATCCTGTCCTGCCACTTGTATAGAAAGGCCACTGTAATCAGCCTGAGGTTTGCATTTGAGCAGGGATCAGTATCAACCTGTTTCACTGCACCTGCTAAACAACACCCCTGCCCCCACCGTAATGACTAGTACAATGTGTTTGACTCTCGCTTATATTAGCCACGAGTGGTCTTTAAACTGTAAACAACTATACTAAACAATGTTGACTGACATTTAGGATTCAAAATGACTTAAATAATATCCTAAATAGAGAAACCCCAAAGGATAACAAGGCTCTAGATACTCAAAGCAGTTTCATACCTGTGTGTGTGCGATGATGTGCTTTTAGATGAGAGCTCTTTGTGTACGTTTTTCCACAGCCAATGTAGTCACATGTGTGTGTAGCAATCCTCTTCCTGGGCCACGAGCGCCTGCCACGCTTGGGCTTTGGCTCCTCCGGCAAACAGTCACCTCCGGGAACCATGAGAGGGTCTGTTCAGGTCAAAATTATGGTAAAGATCAAGAACAAAACTGATAACTGGTTTATACTAGCCATATTCTTTACATAACGATCCATGAATTGTAAAATACACTAATGTTTATAAATGTATTTGTATTATGACCATTTTTAGTTTGAATTGAATGAAATATTAAATAGTACATACATACTTTTCCATTTACCATACCATAGCATTTAATGTATTCAAGTATTGCTTATATATTTAAATAATAAACAGTGTGACGTGTAGCGTAAAACATAGAAAATAGTTTTAACTGTAAGCCACATTTCACCACTTTATGTAGAAATATAAATGTATAATAAAATATATACTGAATTAAATACTTCATTAACAAATGTACATTAGAAAAATCATCTAATCCCGTCGTGCCCAGTGCTATATATGATAAAGATGAAAGAACCTTGGTATGGCAGCGAGGGCGGCTGAGGGTACGAGGGGAATCCTTGTGGCGAGCTCTGGTGGTGGTATCCCTGCGGTGCAAGGGGGATCTGGGAGTGCGGGTGACTGAGCACCTGGTGTTCCCGGCTCAAAGGGTGATCCGGAGAGAGAGAGGAAGACGAGGATAACCTGCCTGTCACTGTCCGCCCGCCACCGGAGAACCCATGTAGGTCTAAGTGTCCAGGGCGCTGCTGGCTACTCCTGCTTTGAGAATTGACCCCAGCCATATGCAGGTCCATGGGTTGTGAGATTGTGCAGTTACTTGGGGTCTCCTGCTTTATCCTCTGGCCCGAAAAGGAAGACGGAGAAGTGCGTAAAGGGTCTGCATTTACACAGGCCTTGCTCACATTGACCCCTTGATTGTACTCTCCCATGTCCATGGTTGTCTTTACCACAAACTTGCCCTGAAGACTCGTGGGGTGAAGGTATGCCGGGTCTAGATCAGGTCTCATGAGCTCAGCGACAAATCCTCCGGAGGGTGAGACGTCGTTGATGTCAGGAATGGTGTAAAGCAGTTCAGGGGCTGAGGGCTGAGGAGATGGGAGAGGATATGAAGAAGAGAAGGACCTCGGAGAAGGAGACAGGGCCTGTGTTGAGCTACAGGCCAAAGCCTCCTCCGCCTCCTGCTGTTGCTGCTGCTGCTGCTGCAGAAGAGAGTTGGACAGGATGAAGTCGTAGTCTAAATCTAGGTCTGGTTCTGGGTCCTTCTTGGACATGCTGGGGCTGGTGGCAGAGGGGTGGTCCAGGTCCAAACATATGTTTCCAGTTGCCACACAGGATCGCTTAAGATGAGACAATTCCTCCTTCCATCTCTAGAGAAAAGTCACAAAGATTAGCAATTAAACTTTTTGTGTTAGTAGCTGTTGTTCTAGGTGTAGGTAAGGAAGCCTTAGTCTCCATAATGTGGAAGAAAGAGCTTAGCTCAACACATTATTTTTCATACCTTCATAGTATAGCTGCTATTTTGTGTCAATTTCTTATAGATAATAATAACATGTTGTATTGATGATTAAAGCACTGATACACATGTATACGTAATCTAGATAATACAGAGGCTGCTAATAATAATAATAATAATAAAAACAACAACATCAACAACAATATTAATAATAATAATAATAATAATAATAATAATAAAGCTCTGCACCTAATCTAAGGTGTGTATCCATGCAACAGTTATTAAACGTGTGTATTTTCGGAGGACACAGTACACTGTACACTGTACAGTGCCAGTATAGCTGGCCCATGCCATGCGTTTCACCATCACACTAACAACACACTGGAGTAGATGTGTAAACTGGTGCACGCCCCAGTAGAGCGCACTGTCAAAGCCTGCTTGTGCCCACAATAACATATTGAAGCAATTACCCTGAAAATGAACTGTACATATTCGTTAGGTTAACGTGTTTAGCAGTACAGAAAATGCTATAGCATACTTACTAAATTGGCACTTCCTAGGGATTCACTCTTGATTGTGGGGACGCTGGCGAAGGTAGAAATTGACGGCAGTAGCGTGCCCCCTAATGCCATCTCGACGTCATTTGGAGGTTGCCTGGAATGAAAGAAATGGTTATAAATCCTTCCGAAGTGGTCCTGGGGTCAACTGGAAGACGCCACAATGTTCTTCAGAGTTTGTCTCGGTCCACACCTCATCAACAAATATGTCTGGTCCGCAACTTAAAGTGGCGTAAAAGTGAATGCTCCAAAGTTTTACTTTCTCAAATTTTCTCTCTCTAAACTCTGTCCCCAAACATGCTGATGCTGGCAGGGCTGTCCAACAGCGTGTGTGACCGGTGAAGACAGCGGAGTAGCATGGGGGAATCCCTCGCGCCTGTTGCCACGCAGAGACCGGCAGCGTCAAAATGAGCGTACGACGGGATCCTATCCTTTAAATGCTGAAAGCGCCTGAAACAGGCACGCCCCGTTGTCCTGGAAACAACACACGAAACAGACGAACGCAAGGGTAGGAGTGCGCAGGAGTGTGAGCGAGGGAGGGAACACGTGGAGGAGAGCGCAGGGAGAGCGCGTGGTGGAGTGAGCTTTGTTTTCTTAGCAACCATACCTGTTATTCATGGGAAATGTGGGCGGAAAAGCGCACCTCTCCAGACGTAGCAGGTAGCCATACCTATCTGGAGGAAGGCTATCTTTGAATTTCTAGACAACTCTTAGCAAATAGGATGTATTCAATCGGTTGAATAAAGGTATGAGTTAAGCACAGGCTACAGATTGTATTCTGAAAATGGCTTTTAAATTAAATACTGTACAAATACTAAAGAAATTGGCCAAACAGCATTAACCAACTGTAATCTAAGTTGCTCTAAGGTTTCTGTTTCAACCAACAGCGACTGAGCAGGGTTCAATTAGCCTAGCTCAATAACAACACACCAGTTTACCTATTCTGCATAAATGTATCCCCAGGGTCTTACAGAAAGTCTCATTGCACAGTGAGAATCACCTCTGTTCTGTGAAGCTAAAGTCTTATCATGCCTAAAGAAGCACTGTTTCTATAAAGGACTCATCTTGTAACACTTGTTGCTGTCAAAGTGATCATCAGTCCATGTTATGCACATATACACATATATGTGTTTATATGTTACATACATGGTTAAAACACGGTTAATAACAGTTAATACAATGATAAATAAAATAACATTACAACACAAACTCCAAGTGGAATTTAATGTCAATCTGAAATACTCAGAGAATGAAGAACAGTCTTACCTGGGAACTGTCAGGTGTCGTAGAGCTGAGTTTGAATTGGTCTCAGGCAGTACCTGTATTTGCTCACAGCTCACAAGCTCACAGAGTTATAGCCAGTATAATTAGACACATTGACTCAAGAGTGCAAAAGCAAACAAAGTTGCCACTGATCCTGCTGCATCAGGATCTTGTCTGTTAGACATGTCAGCAAACATCCCATAATTCCAATAGGTAATAATTAATGCCTTAATATGACTGTTAGTATTTTACTGGCATAAATGTACATAGCTTAGTGAGACAAGAAACAAAAGAGTTACAATGTCACAAAACTAATTGTTTATCCTGTAGACAAATGTAAATGCTTAAAGTAAGGTTAATGTGCTCCATGAGTATTGTAATCAGCATACGTCCAAAACAAGTGTCTGGAAAGCAGTTGGATCTAAACACATACATAGCTTGGTCTACGTGTATTGGTTTTGAAGTCCAGCTTCCTAACAGCAGCTAAGAATACAATAGAGCCTGTGTTACTATATCCATAGTCTTTATGGTGGAAATAATGGTTTGGAAAAAGATCCTGGAAACAAAAGATTGACTTTTGACTATTGACAGAGAACTAGTGAAAAGGAGAGAATGTGATACCAGCGTGTACACAATTAAATGAAGTCACTGTGACTTAGTAACCCATCATCTTTTTACGTGAGACTTGTTTTGTTAAAGTGTAGGGGGCACGCCTACACTGAAAACTCTCTTAAGCATATTGATAATAATGTTTTGAAGCTTGGGAGACACGCTCCTGAAGGCAATTTAAGAGAATCATTTAAAACTGTAAATTCTACATTTAAGAGGTTTGATCTGGCTAAGCTAAGACTTGAGAACGATTGTTCTATATTCTGTTGTCACTTTTAAAATAAAATTCAGCCATAACTTTGTCAACTTTATCTTTATGGGGTGATACAATCTCTGCTGATGTCCTGTAAGTATTCCAGCCTCGATTCTCATTTTGAATGACATGGTCTCCACACTGTCCCAAAGTCACATGTTGGAATGCACTCAAGTGAATATGAATACCAGTGGATTATAATGCCAGATATTGAGGTTTTCATCATTCTCTTCCAGATGCTCTTCGGTAATTAAAAAATACCTCTCATTCTTTCCTTAATTCTTAAAAGCTGAGCCAAGATGTCTTGCGTCTTTGCTATGTATATTGTTTAAAGATTTGGACAGTGCTCTTCAGCTCAGTTTGAAGAGATTATTTGATGTTGATTAGACTTAGGTATAATAGAGGTTGTTTAAAATGTGCATTTTCTTAAATATTACTTAAAAACTTACAAAATAATATATAATATTAATAAATCTGCGGGGTCTGTGTGGCCTAAAACAATCAACCAATAGTAGACCTTGAGGGTAAGGCTATTATTGGTTGATTGAGGTAGTTTTAACTGTTATTGGTTTAGCCTGCTGCATAAATAAGGAAGTGCTCTGTTGTAAAAATTAGCTCTGATGCTAACTAACAATGGCTGAGAAAGAAAACTGAAGCAAATATCTGCACAAGTACTGTACTGTTTTCAAAGTCTATGAAGAGGAGAACATAATTATAGTAAAGTAATTCTTTATTGTTTTTTGATATATAAATATATAAATAATCATGATTAGCATAACAGTGCTTTTTGGGTGCTAATAGTTATGCTTGATTTCCACTCCGCCACACACTTCGGCGTTGTTTGCTCAGGTCTGCTCCGCTTCAGTGTGAAAGCCCAGGGCTGCATGTAGGAGCATCCGCGGGAATCGAGAGATAAACTACAAAAAAGCTTTTGCTAAAGACGTAACTCAGACAAAATCTACTTTATATTCAGTAGAAGGACAGAGAAGGAAGTTTAAAAAGGAGATGGCTTCAAGATCATTTCACATGTTTCTCCTCTACACACTGAGCACAACATACTGTTTTTGCAGATTTTAGACTCTTTAATATATAATCATGTATGTTCTGCCCTAAACTAGCTTAATTAAGAACATTTTTGGTCCATGTAGTGTATTTCATTTTTAAATCTCGGACATTATACTGCTAATGCTATGTGATCTGTGTAGAATGACTGAACTCGCGGCAGAAATAGACTTGGTGCGTATTTTGGGCAGATAGCGGAGTGGAGACCGGCGCCAGGCACAGCTCTGCGGAGGCAGTGTAAACGCTCTCATTGACACAAAGGCTGCGTAATTGTTGAAGATTTCACTCTGTCGCGTAGTGGAGCAAGGCCGCATGCAGTGGAAGTTGGGCGTTACAGTAATGGTTATATTGACTTTATGCAAGGCTGCTTTATTGTTGAGTGTGGCATTGACAGACATTAGTTTCTGAATTGATGCAAACAACCTCTGTAATACTTTTAATCAAGCTCAATTGAAAACATTTAGGTGACTTTTATAGCTTTGACACAGTTGGTGATTTTGTTTAATGTCTTGTCAGGGATTTGTTTGTGGGGCCAATCCAAGCTTAGCCTGCACCGAGCTGTGACCAGGACAAGCTCAAACCTTTATTGATATTTCTCATGAATGACACAGATGCAGAAAGTGGATTTTATGTTGATAAAGTAAAGTGGAACAGATCTTAAAGAGAAAGGTACTAGGAAACAGGGACAATGAAATAGAGATGGCGCTGGAGAGGGAGCTCCTGCCGGGCGGCAGGCTGTCCAGCTTTTGCCTGCCCTGGGATTCCTCAGCGGCCTTAAATATGCCAGTTATTTTTAACCAGCGACGTAACAGAGCCCAGCGCCAGCCCCCTCTTACAATGTTTCCTTTCTGTCAGAGGGGGAAATGGACAGGAGCCACACTTCCTGGTCACATGATGCAGTCCAGGCATTCAAATAAGAGCAATAGAAGAAGGGAAGTGGGGAAGAGTAATGTAGGGAGGGATTCTGGCTGGCTGCCTGACATCCACACCAGCCCACACAGTCTCAGAGCACTGCCTCTCCACAGTTTAACCCTTCCTCTGGCCTGGCGTCAGAGAGCTCTCTGCTCCAGTCGCACACGCGTCACGTACTGAAGGAAGATCAGAGGAAATGAGAGGATAGGCACACAGCAGAGGAGGGAGGTCTTGTGACGTCAGGCTCAGCACCCGCCAGGATTAGAAGCCTCTAAAAGAAAAGGCTTGGAACTGAAGTGATCTGGAGAGAATGTGTAGCTCTGAGTCTAACATGGGGAATCAGGGACTTCCCATGAATTCACCTTGTTGACAATAAGACAATTTGGACTGCTTCTCAGCCTCACTAGAAACATTATTATCTGCAATGTAAATATTTTAATAATTGCAACAGATTTCAAAGAAATGTAATTTTCTCTTTTTAAAAAAACAAAATGAAAAACAAAAGCCAGAGTAAAGCCAGTCTTCAGTTACACACGAGCTCCGCTGGTCCCTGGTCAATAATTGCAACTGATTTCATCTGTTACACCAGTCAAGTCCTGTTGATGTCCTGTCCTGTATGATGAAATCATGTGCAAAGAACAGAAATTCTTCAGCATAACATTGCTTAGACAAAAGTTCTGTTGTTCTCAATACATCATGCCATGTTCACCCACCTCACATAGGATGTCAATTCAAACACTTTTTGGAAAACATCCATTTTATAGGCTTGCAAAGTTTCAGTGGAGCAGAATGTGTAGAAAAGCTTGCTAAAGACACCAGTATTTGTGGTTGAAATGAGGGAGCAGAAATGAATACTGTAGCATGATGTGGCATATGTGCAAAACCAGTGCAGACCAGTAAAGTTTTTGAACTTTTAGCAAAAACTTTTAGGAACAATGCTTTATATTTAACCCACTTTATCCATAATGTTTATTCCAGATGAGCATTAAACCATACCGTAAAAAATGATCTCCAGAAAGTCCACATCTTTACAATGTTAGGGGGGTTCCTATAGAAACATAAGCGTAGTAAAGTTTTGGACTTTTTGCTGGAAGAGAAACGGCAGCAATTACTGCAATCACCAGCATTTGTGAAGCCTCTACAGTGAAAGTCAGAGTCAGAGGTAATACACCGTATATTTTTCACTCTGTTGAGCACTGTTGTTAAACCATGGCTGTCACACTTTCACAACACTTGATTAAATCTTTATGTTCACGAGGCACATTGGAATTTAAGATGTAACGTGATCGAGAGCTAGTGGCTGAGCAGTGCAGAAACTGTTCTGTGCTAATGTTTTAGTCAGTTCATGCTGTTTGGTGAGTAGCCTCTAAAAAATGATACTGCATTGTATATTGTTTTCATTTATTCAATCATTTTCATCAATGATGAAAGCAATGATTGGCCTTAGGTGGGGTCTACAACGTCCAGTTAGTAGCAGAACTCTCAAACTGCCATTTAGAGTCACCAATTCTTCTAACAGAACAGTCCTTTCCGGACAGAGGAAACCAGAATGTAGAGAACTTACAGTAACACAAGGAGTATGCAGACTCCAGTCAGACAAATTGTAGTTTATCGAGCACAACCTTCCAGAACAGAGGCAGTAGCACTCACACACAGGTACATATCATAAAGACGCCAAACTGGATTGATTTTGATACTTCCGCGAATAATATGAATTAAGTAATTCATTAATTAATGACCTTAAGCTGTGAATGCACAGTGATCCAGGATAGTGTATATTTAATACTAATACTAATACTTACTTTGGCAGAGAGCAATGAAACTTGGTACAGTGATTTTCCCCAGTGTACTTAACATAAAATATTATAATGGCCCCACCCTACAACAAACAGGAAGTTGGCCATTTTGGATTGAACTTTTGAGGCGTTTGCTGATATACACCTTGTTGTTGGGTACGACAGCGTAGGCCTATTTGTAGTCAGATTTTACAGGGCTAGGCCTATGCGATCCTGAAAATAGTTGAATCATGTTTTGCTGCAGAGTGGTTTAGAATATTTGCCCTCTGGTAACTTTTCAGTCCAGGTATGAAGTCTCTGGTAAACTGCCTGCAATTGCTGTAGCCCATAGATGCAAACCTCTTTTGGGATGATCCATGGATTACAAAGAAACACAGAATCTCTAATAAATTTACTGTGCAATAAGAAAGGAGAAACATAAATGTCGGGAGAAACTTAAAACCTCCCAACGCTATGAAACTTAATAACAAAGCATAAATCCGGAAGGTAGAAGGCACACGTTAGGGAAAAATTGGGGGCTAAACTGATGTTGGTGAAACACAGAGATTTGACATGGAAAAGTAGAGTAAGCGGTGGATATAAAGTATTCTCCCCCTTCCTCACTAATAGGCAAACAGCTTTTATAGTCAAACTCAAGGCATGCACACAAATTGAAATCTGAAATGGCACATTGTGGGAACCCAAATCAAACTACAAATCATTTTAGACTGATCAACCGTACTGGAATGCTGTGGAAAAAGCGATCTGTGACAGACCTTATTTAGGTGATAGCTTCTCCAGTCTGACGTTTTATTGACATCATGCTGGTTCTAATTGAGGAGGGGGTTTTCATAACTCAAAACATATGGGCCACCAGCTCATGAACCAACAGCCCCCCTCTCCTCCCCGACTCTCTGTCTCTTGTACGCACAGCTTTGTTGGCTCCATTAGATATTGAACTATAAAATGCTATAGAGCTGACCTGTTTGGTTAGATGTATATAAATCATGAGTATTTACAGATAAAGATACAGGAAACTCGCAGAAAAAAGGCTAAATGTTAAAAGCATGTTATATTTTATTGATTACAATAAGAGATGACCTAATGAAGACAATCACATGGCAGCAACTCAATGCATGTTGGCATACAGATGTGAAGATGATTTGCTGAAGTTCAAACCAAGAATGTAGAAAAAAGGTGATTAATCTGAACGTGGTTGTTAGTGCCATGCAGGCTGCTGTGAGGATTTCAGAAACTTCTGATCTATTAGTACTGTGTTGTACAAGAGTTTAGAAAGAATCATGAAAAACTCAGATCATCTTTATTCTGTCCCTGTGCTGGTTTGTACACCTGCGAGTGAGTGGATGTTGTGGAGAATGTACTATTGCACTGGACTATGGAGTCCTGCACATGTCTGCTCACTTACTGTACATAGGACACAAAGGCTATGGACGTGTGCGTTATCGTCCCCGACAGCGAGGTGTATATCAGTGAAATGCCCCCATACGTCTGCCACAACTACTATGTCACCAACTGCCACCTTAATCGGACATTGTTTGATTTCTAAGGGTTTTTATATTGTTAACAAGCAATCACACCCAAACCATTACTTTTTTAATTTCAATCCAAAATGGCCGACTTCCTGTTTGTTGTAGAGTGGGGTCATAATAATATTTTATGTTGGGTACACTGTGGAGAATCACTGTACCAAGTTTCATTGCATTCTTCCAAAGTTAGTGTGTCCAGGGTCCCATAGTGCTCATAAACATGGGGGCGCTATAGAGGCATTCTTTATTTGCCATTAACTATACAATTGCCCGGATCACTGTGCCAAAATTCACGTTTATGTTCAGCAGGATTATTGGCTCAATAAAAGAACAATAATTTGTGAATTATTTAATTGTCATTATTCGTAGAAGTACCAAACTCAATCCAGTTCTACGTCTTTATGATATGTACTTTTTCAGTTATTGCATTCACAGTTTTGGCCCGTAATTAATTAATTACTTATGATACAGTATGATACAGTAGGGCGTCTTTATGATATGTATCTTTGTGCAAATGTTGAAACTGATCCGGCAATTCGTTTTTGAGTTATGGCATTTACAGCTAGGATCTGCGGACACGGACACAGACCGTTGTGATTCCATAATATCATCGTTTTGCCGATATACCTAGAGGCATGTTTTTGAAATTAATTACCACCACTGTTTTATCCCCCTTTCACACCTCAGTATGCATCACTGCACAGGTCCACACTTAAAGCTTACATCAGCTTACATTAAATTTTGTTTACTTTCTGACTTTTTCTGAAGCTGCCATTACCTTTGTCTTTACAACAGAGGTGTCTCATGAGCGCTGTGTTTAATGTGGAGCATCGTCTCAGTATGTGTGTAACATGTTCTGATGGAAACACTGTAATTTCAAAATTTACCAAAAGTTAACAAAATGTCAATAAAGTTTTGGCTGTGTATGCTTCTAAACTGGAACAACCTAAAGAAATAGAAAATCCCGGAGGCCATTTGGCCATTTGAATAGATTGCACTTCTTACTTTTAACAAGATCATGGATTCTAAGGAAGTGAAGTCTGCATGTTCTCCCGGTGTTACTGTGGGTTCTCTCCAGATTTCTAAATATTCCCTTAGTAAAGCTTATCTCTTTTTGCACACTTTTTTACCATGTACTATTATTGCATGTTATTAGTACTTCATGAGTATCTTAGCTATGGTTGTCTGTCAATGTATGCCTCTGTGTCACCCCTGCAACACATCAACCCATTGTCCAGGGTGTTCTGTGCTCTCCACAGTTTAAGTTGAATCTGGCTGTAGTCTAGAGTCTCACACTGCCTCATTTAGTAACCCCCAGCCCTTCCTTCTGCATAGAGCTGAGGTGCACTAGAGCAGTGAGGGAGGGGGGTGTTGCTGCTGCAGAAGAGCCCATTATGCACACGTGTCCGCTGTAAAAATCAAAATGACCATGACACGCTCCGTAAAACCCCTGAAGGAGCCGCGTGTTCCCACCGTGAGCGACGAGCGGAACCCAGTATATCTGCATCAGACAAAGAGATAATCATTGATCCGCTGCTGGAGAAATATGGCAGAGCCGCACTTACGACACACTAGCCAGGCTTTACACCCCCCATCCATCACCCCCCACACACATCCCACTCAACTCCAGAGGCCACTCTTATCAATGGAAATGCGGCACTTGAATTAACAGCGTTCCTCCACTCGGCTCAGTGTGGGAGTGGTGCCCCCTACCTGTAGCAAAATGGCATGACGGCTGCTGTAGACCACTGCATTAGGGCAAACTGCACTGCACAAAACTGGTTCTCAGTGAAACTTCATATTCAACCTTAACCTCTCATTGAAACCAAAAAGGATTTTTTACAATGTGTATTTCATATGAATATTAGCAGTGGAAAAAGACTCCCTCAGATACATTTGAGGAAGTGCTTCTCAACATAAAAAGATAATGCTTTTTATTTCTTCATTCATCTTTGTTTATTAGGAGTCACAGGTGTTTAGGCAGGTTACACAATGGTGTCTTAGGCAATATATTACACATTGCAAAGCTACTAATACTACTTCTACTACAACTACCACTACTACTACCACTATTATTTGTACTACCACTCCTATTACTACTACTACCACTACTATTACTATTATTACTACTAGTAAACTACTGCTATAACTACTACCACTATTATTATTACTATTAGTATACTACTACTATTACTACTACTACTACTACTAATATTACTAATTGTAATGAAAACTAGGCCTGTGCTGCCGTCCCCGACAGCAAGGTGTATATCAGCGAAACGGCCCCATACGTCTGCTACAACTGGCACCTTAATCAGACATTGTGTGATTTCTAAGGGTTTTTATATCGTTAACGAGCAATTAAGAGGCCCCGCCCCCAAACCATGACAAATATTGGAAGGATCTATTTGACTTTTTTGATTTGTCTGGATGATTGTGAAGAATGTTTTTGCCAAATTTTGTAAAATTCTCTAAAACTACATTGTTCTTTCAGTCTATAGGGGGCGCTACAGCGGTAACTGCCATCATATTGGTCAGATGTGTTCAGGGCCAGGGGGTAATTAGGTGTTTCATGTTTGATTCCATAATATCATTGTTTCGCCTATATAATTACTCTCTCTTACCATTTTTGTTTCCGGAGCAATTTGATGTTTTCAGATTGAATTAAAGATGCTTTTGGTAGAGCTGGTTTCCACTAACTAGAAGGTTGGTGGTTTGATCCATGTTCTTGGGCAAGACACTTCATCAACCTATAATATTATAAATGTGATAGTGTGATAATTGTTGCCCGATTGCTGGTGGTTGTGTGGGAGTAGCCTCAGGACAGATGTGGCTAAAGAGGTAGCTTACCACAACAACAGCAGGAATGAGGAGTAAATGCATGCTTTGAGTGCTAGAAAACACTATAGTATTTCAATACTATTATGAATGTGTCTCTATTGAAAATGTCCAATGACACCAAGAGAAGTCACTGCTGTACCCCAGACTAACCCAGTGCTTTGTTGTGTTTGTGTGCAGTATGTGGCCTTCGCTTCTCTGTTCTTCATTCTCCTCTCCATCTCCACCTTCTGCCTGGAGACACATGAAGTGTTCAACACCATATACAACAAAACCGAAAACGTCACGGTCGGCAACGTCACACGGGAAGAGGTACCAGCAAGTTCTTATACCCCCAATACGGAATTTCTGTTTTGAAGAGCAACATGATACAATGAGTACAATTAAAAATGTATCAATAGTGAAAGCATGTAAAACACAGTTATAATAAAGATATAGAAGATAGAGGTTGTAGCTTGGAACGTTTAGAATTTTAACAAAAACTTTTACAAAGTTCTTTTTTACCTATAACTTTACTGTGGTATCACATGAATATAACCTATTTGGAGAAGCAGATGTACCTAAAATCAATGCAAGTTTGTGTTACAAAGAAGGTATTCCCCATGCTACCATTGTGAAATATGGCCATGAAATGTCTGTTTCTCCAAACTGAATTCGTCAACAAACATCCACTGTAGCAGTGTTTCACCACCAGTGGTACTCAGAAGTCTTATGTAGTTCAAGTCTCTGGTAGAGGTAAGTAAAGTTTCATTTCGACCTGTCTCGGGCCTTGTTTAGACTCTCTCTCTCTCTCTCTCTCTCTCTCTCTCTCTCTCTCT
>JAVQKC010099930.1:0-14060 GCA_036025475.1 Philypnodon macrostomus | reverse complement strand
CCCTAGTTTCAGCTGAAACTCACCTCTGTGGTCTGCAGTAAACGAGTCTCAGCTTTTTGTTTTCTTGTTGTTGTTCTTCAGTATTGTTTTGTTCACTTTAGGGAGGTTAAATCTGAGACCACCACCTCTGTTCAGAGAAGGGTTTTCCTGGGGTTGTCTCTGAACAGAGGCGGTGGTCTCAGATTTAACCTCCCTAAAGTGTACAAAACAATACTGAAGAACAAAAACAAGAAAACAAAAAGCTGAAACTTGTTCACTGCAGACCACAGAGGTGAGTTTCAGCTGACACTAGGGAACAATAGAGAGAGCACCATTAGCAACTGATAGGGATTCCTATTAGCATATTAATGGTAGGGCACAGCCCATCCAACAGGTGTTTACCACTCCCCCAAGTATCAGCCTATAAATATCAGCTCACCCACCTTTCTAACCAGAACTGAAGAAGTCTGCTGGATTGGCAGATGTAAGCTTTTCAACAATCAAAACCTTGTCCAGATGCCCTTTTTCAACTTTCAGAATAGCCATGTCTAAAGGTTTGAAGCATACAAGATCCAAGAGTCCTAGAGTCCATTGTCAACAAACCACGTTCTTTATAAAGGTGATAGTGAGAGATGGAGAAATTGCCACTTGAAAATAAAGGGACAGAATATCACCACTGGTCTTTTGAACTGAGAACTTGATTCATTCACAGTAACATAAAGGATGAAGGACACCTCTCTTGTGTAGAACAAGCACAAAGGCATGTGACAGACCGTCCTGTTGTTTTGGTTTAGTCAGACCACTCTCACTTAAGTGGTTGTTGGAGTGTACTGAAGCAGAACATTTGCGTTGGCTGGAGAGTAACAGTATCTCCTTGTAATTATCTTTTATTCACATTCCCACTGTAAAAAAATGACACCTTTACAATGAAACTAGTGTTCCTTTGCAAAGGGTCAAGTAAGCAGTAATTATGTACTGGTTATATAGTGAAACTTTACTTGTCTCTCAATATATTTTAAACCCTTAAAGGTTCTCAAATATAAAAAGTGCTTTATCTGACCATGTTCTATGATGTATCCATCATCCATTTTCTTCCGCTTGTCCGAAACCGGGTCGCGGAGGCAGCAGTCTAAGCAGGGAACTCCCGCCTTCGACCGCTGCCCAATTCCCAATTTCTATGATGTAAAGTAGGTAACCTGCCATAATTATTAATTTACTGTAGTCCTTCTCCTGGCCTCTACAGGAACATTAAAGGAACACCATAGATTTGGACAATATTCGATGTAGAAGAATGCTTGAACAAAGATAGCCAATAAATGTAAATCGCCTCGACCAACCACACAATGAACAGATGCATACAGGGTACAGAAAACTAACTTACTAAACATATAAAACTAACTGGCACCAGAAAAATCACAAAGTATATTTTTAGTCCATACATTTGCAGTTTGTTTTTATTGTTAATATTTCCTTATTTTAGAAAACCTGGACTAAACATTTAATCAAGATCGTTAATTATAAATGGAACATAGATAACTCACCACTGATACACATTAGTATACACAGGGTGATGTGATGACGTTTTGGTGCGACAGGTGTGCGTCCTCATGCGCAGGGCAAGCTATATAAAGGAACCTCTAATAATACTTACCGCCTTAAGACACAAATGTGAGCATGACCATTTGCATGTACATGGTGTGCCCACACTGTCTGCATCTATACCCCAACAGCCAATTAGTTTGACAGTAGAAAGATTTACAGTCGGTCAAGGCCTTTCTCTGCCGCTGACAGGCCACAAGCAGCAGTTAATGACTCAGGACACAAGCTTTTAAGGATGTATTCAAACGTTTTAAGTACCGTGAATGAGCCAAACATGCAATTTTCTGAAGTGACTGACATTTGAACTGTGCTGAAGGTCTTCTGTGAATGAAGTGGGCTGTTCAGACATGACCCAAAATAGAACGTGTTTGATCACAACAACTCTTTATTCTTGATTCTATTCCTCTCAAATGCAAGTGAGAGAATATTTTCTACTCAGAGCAGGAAAATGCCTGCTTTGCATGAGCCAATAAACCCTGTAAAGTGTTGTGGCCTAATATGAAAAATCCATAATATTCAGACAGACCCAATCACATCTACGGACTTCACCTTTAACAGTGAGAGCATCAAAAGCAGTGTCAAAAATCTATTTTCAAAATGTAAAGTCCCCTTGCCTTGTTTCTGCCTAGTCAGGATATAAAGTGTGGAATACGAGTGCCTTGTAAAACGATTAATGTGCGTTGTCCAGTAACAGGTGCAGACTGTTTTTTGGAACAAACTCTATGTAACCAGCTGCCACTCCCAGAGCCCCAATGTGCAACAACAACTTTGTTTTCCTTTATTGGAACACTTAGTCACCGGCCTTTGATGATAGAAAAGAAACACCAGCCAGGCCCCTTTTTACAGAGTCAATATTTGCAACAATTAAGTAAAAGCAAGAGAAGATGGTTGGGCAGAGATGCAACAGTCATCAATCTGAAAACAAACAAATGAACCAAAGGCTAGCTTAATTAAATATATATGATATCGGAAAAACTATGTTGATGTTGTAAGATGAATGACTGACAAATTTGAATACGCTTTTGTTAAACTGTAATAACCTCAAAGAAATGGATGAAGGTTTAAATTGACCAAAAACAGAATGCTACCGATTTACTAGTCAAAATTGGGCTAAACTAGCCCAACCTAAGACTTAACTGAGGACTAAATCAAGAGTAATTCAGGCCTTTCACTTGAATTTTTCATTGGCTGCAGTTAGTTTTATTATTGTATAAAAATGTGAGTCTTTCAGATGACACATTCAATACATTTGAAATATTTTGTGCAGCCCAAATCTATAAACATGCACTTGTGCTGGATGGTGCATTGGGGAGAAGTGAGCAGGTTGGAGAGGTGAATTGGGGCAGTCCTCAGGCGCTGGCTGCCACGTCCTGTTTGGGTCATCTGCCCCTGACTGTCTGTTTGACTGACTGAAAAATTGACTGAAGGCTTTCCAACTGCCCCGCACCACCTTTAACTGCCCTCTACTCCACCTAGCCATATGCCACTGTCCACTCTGTCTGCTGGCCTATTCAACACACATGCACCGCCCAGTCAACAAAGTCTTATGGGGAATCATATATGTTGGAATTTGACTATTGGGTCACCACCATTTTGAAAAACATTGAAAAACATCAAATTAAAATGTATTATTGGCTCTATATACTCACATAATATAACCAGATTCCTTTTGAATTTAGTAACTACCCAAACGCAAAAGAATTGGGGAAATGTGTGTTGTAGAAATCCGTTGACATATAAAAATGCCCCAATCAATTATGCTCACATGCGAGAAGAACCCAGATGTTGCTAAATGACATTAAGTCCCTTCCTTGGATGTATGTCTGGCAGAATGATTTAGTGTAGCCTGGGGAGATGTGTGATATATGTTTGCCGCTTTCAATGTTTTCAGACAGAAGGAAGCCCGGGGGGGTGACGTACTCTGCTGATTTGAGTGCTGTGCCTCTTACATCAACATATCTATAAGTTACATGGAAACCTTTCATTATTAGAATACACGCATTGGCCAGAGTTCATATCTCAATAACTATAATTACCAATCACACTGCATCAAGTCAGATATCTACTCGTCATGTCAAGATCCGCAGAGGACCATCTCACATACCAAAATAAAGAAGCAGGCGAGCAAGGTCTCTATACCCTACCTAAACTGAAAAATACCAGCTGGCTTATACAATAATATTATAGTATTTTTAATTCACTGTAAATATGAATAATTCAAGCCAAATATAAGAAGACAGCACAAACTCCAAGTCTAAGCTACATCAAAGAAATAAAGGTTTAATTTAAGCCAAAATGCTAATGGCTTTGGCACATATTCAGCTTCAGCTAAAGTAAACTTTAAAGTTGGCACAAAAACAAATTGACTTCTGACTCATCTCATTTTTACACACGTCTTCAAACAGAAAGCAAGAAAAAAAACTACAAAGTTAATTACCAACACAAGTATACAGATTAGCATTTCATCTTCCAAAAGTCAAAAATCCATAACATCGTCAGTGCTGATTGTCTATTTCTTTTCTCTACAGATGCCTTGTTGTAACCTACATCACAGAAGCAATTTATAGTGAAAATGTATTTCTTCACTCTAGTTCCATTGGTGACTCAAGTCGTGACTCTTTGGCCCTGAGTGGTTTGAGCTAGAATGTTTGGCTTAGAAGAAAATATAGGAAGAGACTTTCTACCTGGAAACTGAGGCCAATCTAATTGGCTCCATTTGTACTTTGTATGAGGTTGTTACTCAGCAGCAAGCCTTGACTCAAATAAAGCAGAGCCTACATTCATCTGCTTCCTATTTGAACACATTATCTCAAGGCAATCTAATGTACACCCTGTCGCTCTGGCTTCATCACTTTCATTTACCTCTATTACAGTCCCCGGCCCGCTCCTTCTCTGGCTGCGCACGCGTGGCTTTTCTTACGCACAGGGAACGTAATACTGCCCACCTGGTCGGCTAAGGCGTATCTCTGACCTCAGCATCTTGACCATTTCATTATATACCTCTCGGTAGACATTGCCAAATAATAAGGGACTGGGGCAGATTTTCAAATCAGTATGCCATGCTAAAATCTGTAATTTAGTGGAAAGTAGATGACAAAATTCTACTTGACATTTTGACACCAGTTTCCTCTGGCACATTTTTAAAGAGCACTCTCTCATCCATTATCAACCATAAAGTGTTGCTTGCATCACAACCCATTTTGCATGTTGTGTATAGCATTTGCATTTTTGACAACCACGAATATTATGACAGCTGAGTGTGAGTTTAAATCCATGCAGGACTCTCACCGAGGCCCTATCTCACAATTGTTAAATGCAGTCCCCCGAATCTATGACTTTATGAAACTGAAATTGCAGGTGAAACTGTTCAATCCATTGAGCTACAAAGCCATACAATTACACAATGATTAGGAACATGATCAAGGACAGATCCAGGTTTCTCTGGTGGTAAAACTACAGGTCTTGCTCTGGCAGATGTGAGTGGCTGCTGTGGTAACCAACAGGTGGTGGAAACCTTCTCATGGATTATCTTGAACAGACAGCCATAGCAAATAATACATGAGTGTTTGGGTAGCCATTGATTACCGCTCTCCCTCAGAAATGTGATCCAGCTTGGCCATGAAACCCCCGGTGTGTGTGAGGCTGTAGGGGGAGAGATCATACATATCCTGAGCAAAAAACAACAACTTCTGGCACTGATTTTGGGCTACTGGGTCTTTTGGCTTCACAGTTATTTAATATCTGTTAAAGACCTAACTGCTCTAAATGAGTAGTAGCTAAGTAGCTGATTATCAACTTCATAATTTAAGTCGGGTCGCAGCTAAGAGCGGGCCTGTTAAATTTACAAGTAATGAAGTGATTTCTCAATAATGCTGAGCACATTCAAAGAGCTTCACTTGATTAAGAATGTGCAAAGTGAGGCACCTAATTGATGGTTTGATGAATTCTTCCCCAATCCAAGTTCCATTACAGTAGGCCGTGTAGTCAAATGTGCTACGTCATTGCATGTCAATACAGTGGGAAATGAGAATGTAACTTTCTGTAACTCCAAAGTTGCTGGTACCAACAAGATATTTTTGCCCACCAAACTGCCGCTCACTGGACATTAACTTTTTCATACCACTGACTATAAATTTCGACCAACAATGAGGGGTGGCCGGGCGCTCCCTTAGAGATAGGGTGAGAAGCTCGGTCACTCGGGAGGAGCTCAGAGTAGAGCCACTGCTCCTTCACGTCGAGAGGAGCCAGCTGAGGTGGCTCGGGCATCTGTTTCGGATGCCCCCTGGACACTTCCCTCGGGCGGTGTTCAAAGTTACTGCATTCACTTTGCATTGGGGCCAAATTCCTAGATCCAGATGACTTTCTAATTCTCATAGAAACGAACCACTTCTTCTATGCACCAATAAATGTCATGACATCCTTTTGTAAAATATGAGCGTATTTGTGTATCTCTAATGTTTTGCTATTCTGGTTGTTCAAAAGCAGCTGCATAAACCAAGCTCCCCACAGAGCATTCAACACTATTAAGAAAAATGATGTGTCAAATCATCCCTGAATCGGATTCCAACATATGCTATCAATTAATCTTGTGATGATTTGCATTGTGACTTTTTTTATTTTGATGCTTGAATTCCCAAATTATTAATTTAATTAAAATTCTTTTGAATCTATCCGACCATCGTTTTAACAGTTTTTATTTCATTTGTCTGCCCAGTCCAGCATTATTACAGTTCTTCTCAAGCTTTATTCAATCACAGCTTATAGAATCAAAAATACTCCACCTGTCTGATTCACTCTCAGACCACGGTTATGTATAAACTGAATTTACATAATGAGACACATGTGGCCTCTCTGTTGGCTATTGAACCAAGGTTTACAATCTAACTAATGGGCTTCAACCACTCAACCACCATAGTGAGCAATATCACTAAACTAGGTCTCCAACAATAATAATTACACATTACTGGACTGGGGCCTGTTGAAAATAGACTTAAAATTAAATATTGCAGGTGATTTTTGCAAGTATGACATTTATATCTAGGACAGGATGAGTTAGCTTTACTGGGTAGACTGTACCTAATAAAGTGGCAGCCGGTGTGATCATCTGCAGCTGTAGCCCACCTGCTTCATGTTGTCAGACCTTATCTGAGCTATAATGCTGGCTTTTTATAATTCTGCTCAGTGTGTTTTCTATATTTTTCAAACCAGTCTTCATTAGCTTTTGGTTGTTAACATCCAAAAGTATTTCCTTTAAAATGTTTAATATATAAATTTTCAAGTTTTGTTTTGAAATGCCTGCTTGGATTTGATCACAACTAGATTATCATTTTTTAAAACCCCATTAATCAATTCTTCTTTTTTCATCATTCACCATCACATATTTCTACACTCCGTTGTATGTTATGTAATCTTTGGTAAAAACGCTGAAAGGTGATGCTCGCTAATGCTACAAAGAGCCCGAACTAACCATCATTACATCTGCCTGTGCCGGATGAGGAGCTGGGAGCACTTAGCCCCACAGGGGAGAATGCACACACCTGACACACCTGAGACAACACTACACTAGTAATCCACACTACACAATCTGACTGTGGGGAGAGAGGTGATAGTCTTCCTTTACACGGCCCCGGGCTGTAAACATTCTTTTTTTCTCACATATGTACAATGTACGTATACAGGGATGTGGAAAATACAGTGACTAACAGAAGGAAGAGGGTGGGCTGTGTAATAGAAGAAGACGTGACAACAGAGATGTGCAAAGAGAGATGGGAGATAATTTGACACTTATCAAAGCTGTTTGGGAGAGAGAGTAAATGGGATTATAGACAAAGTGTGTTGTGGGTAACTCAGCTGATATGGTATGAGTTGTATGTACTCTCACTGGCCACTTTATTAGGTAGACTTCACACCTGCTTCATTGTCTTATCATCAGTCATTATTACTGTAGCATTGCATAACACAAGGAAGCCCAAAGTGCATTACAATAAAAAAAAACAACAAATCAAAACATTAAACACTAGAAAAATGATTAAAAACCATAAAACACAACACACAGTATGAGAAAGAACCAAAATACTCATTCAGATTGTGTGTGTGTTCAGAGATGGTCTTCTGCAGAAAGTAGTTATAGAAGTAGTTATATGAGCTACACATACGGTATCCAAACCCAAATCTCAGTAGATTATTCATTTCTGATATGGTGAATGGTCCACCCGGCACATTGATTAAAAAGTCATATGCCATGAGCCAGTGTTTTCAAGTAAGCCATAGTACACATCTTTGTTCAACAATCACACTTTATACATATTAGACATATCTACAACCCAAAATAACATTGACATAAAAGTGACTTAAATATGATGTTATATACTGGTTTAAACAGATTAAAAATGTATTTCTTATGTCATTTATATACCGTTGTATCTGTTCTATGCTATGCACATTTTCAGTTTCAATATTTGATGTTGAAACCACGAGTAAACAGATCTCATGTTGTAAATATGGCTATTATTTCTGCGCTAATGGAACAAAGAAATGTGAAGATGTATTTATGTTTAAAGTCAAAATCTAATATTGTGAAAAAAATGTCATATTTCCAATAAAAGTAAAATTGTCTCTTTTGAACCCCTACTGTTTGCCTTTTTAGACTTTCATATGACAGATGAAAGACAGTGATAGTGAGGGCTGGGTCTAAAACCTGATTAGGCCGAGCCAAGACCCACTCAATTAATGGACCAATTGACTTGTAGTCCCACACAGCTGCTGCCTTCCTTAAGAGTGCAGCCTTGCAAATCAACACTGATCAACTATGCATTAGGTGTATACTCGTTTATAAAGAGGTCCACCATTTTATGCACTTCAGAAATTATGCACATTGACTAGAATGAAAAGGCTTTAACCCCTACAGTGAGATAAGAGTAGTTACCCTAACTTAAACAAGTACCTAGATGTACTAGAGCGTTGTATTTAATTGAAGCTCTATAGTGATTGAATGTGTGAGCGATTGACCAGTTGTCAATGTGTGTCTATAAGTGTCCTAAGCCTTGCAACGAACTGGTCATTGTCCAGACTCTAGGGCAGACCTGGTCAAAGTGCAGCCCTTGACCAGTCAATGTTTGGCCCGCAGAAGGCTTGGTAAAACAATCATCAACACATATCATAACTGTACTGTGTATTACCTCATTTTGAGGACATTTAAAGGGCCCATTGTGTCTTGCATGTTATGAACAGCAACAAAGAGAAAATGCATTAGTTTGCCATGTCAGTGTGAGGACAATAAACCACAAAAAGTATTTTTCTGACATTGTGTTTATTAATTGTATACTTTGCAGAAATTTTCTCATCTAATTATTCTCTAATAGCTCATCTCGACAGGTTATTGGCCCTCCACAACAGTCCCCAGGTCCCCTGCTCTAGGTGGTCCCAAGGCCCATAGTTGCTGGGATAGGGGGGAAGAAAGTGCAACATTAATGAATTTTAACTGACAATATAACTGGTAAATGTCAACTGTACAAATGTTCTCACAATGCATTTCTTAGATTGATTACAAAATACAGATTCTTAGGTGCTAAGCTATTTATCAAATATTCAAATAGGAAATTGTGTTTTTCCCTGCAGCTGTTAGACAAGGTGTTGGCCACAGCTCTATAAACAAGTGTATGATTCAGCCTGTGATGTCAAACTGCGCTCTGATGCAACAGTGTGGTTTCCAATTTAAGGTCCATCTAAATCTGTACCCTCCATGTGGTCCTTGTGGACAACCCTAAGATGGCACATACAAAGTGGAGTGAGAGGCAGGCTATTTCAGACGCCATTGACAGTGTCTAAAGCCACATTGATGAGAAAGTCGTCAGTAAGTGCCAGACTGTCAGGGTAATGATACAGACAACAGCCATCAGATACTCAGTTATATTTGGTAAGATTATGTATTATGGCCTTTTGTACTGTGCATAATATAAGTGCTCATGTGTTCTTCTGTCCATTATGACGGTCAAACTTTCATAGTCTATAAAAGAGCTATCTAAACATTTAATACAGTTTTATAGCATTCATAACTAAGACCACCGCCAAGGCTTCATCTCTCCAGGTCAAATGCTTTTTCCATTTAACCTGAAGCCATTACAAATCAAAATGATAAAAATTATTCATCAATCTTTCATAGGAGTTTCTTTGGATCTATATTGCAATGTTAATTAACCTATTAAATAGATCCGGATCCACACCACACTGTTCAACATAACACCACAAGCAAAAAAATACTAAATACTAAATACTACTAATATTATTGAAGTTCAACACTGTCCAATTGATGATAAAACATCTGCCCCCGGTTTGTGAAACATTTAGTTCTTGAGACAAAGAAAATAAATTGTGAAAATATTTGTGAGTTTTGGTGAAGTTTGGTTTTAGTTCTACCCAGTGTCCTTCTACTTGTTCCCTTAAGACAGTCTGGTATTTTCTCGGTGTGTGGAGAGTGCCTTTAAAGTCAAAGTGAAAGGTCCATAGATAAATGCAGTAATCTCTGCAGTTAGTAGTTTTGGGTCTTTATTACTCCTGCGTTCTCAACAAGATTTTCTTATGTAGCATGTTTGTATTTTTCTTAAATGAGCCATAAAGCTGCCCTCCCTGATTTTTTTCCCATTGTATTTGAGCAAAAATAATTACTCAGTCAATAGTACAGCATAATAGAAATCATCTGAGAAAAACTGAGACTTTGAGACCCTCTGTGGGCTGTATTATAAGGGTTTTTCTTTTAGAGCGAGGGAGGCAAATGTTTAACCAATCACACGCTTCCACAGGACAGGAGCGCTCTGATTGGTCGATACATCCTTTATTTGTCAAGAGCTGGAATTTATCAGGAATAAATTGAATGAGCTGGTGCTTTATTTCAAAATATATATTTTTTATTACCTAATTTATTTCTATGCGAGTCTCACAACCACCACTGACATATTTTATCTATGGTTTTATTGATTTTGTTTGGGTCTATTATTCCTGTAAAGCACATTGTTAAGCGCTCATTCTCATAACTCCTGGTTTGTGTACGTATGAGGCAGTGTGGGCTTCATGTGTGAGACAGTGGGAGGAGAGGGGATTGAATCATTCAAACGTATATTTTTTTTGGGGGGGGCCAGTACAAAGTCAGGTAGTACAGCTTTATGTAAGTGTATGTCTTTCTCTCTTCAATGGCTGCACCGTACTCCTCTGTTTACATTGCATTTTTGAACGAGCGCATACTAGCCAATAATAGCTCACAGAAAATGGTGAAAAAAAAATCCACGCTATATTATGAATGAGTAAAGATCATTCAAATCCCAGTGCACTAAAAGAAAAGGAGACAGACACTCTAATGGAAATATAAAAATAGCACATCTTGAATATGTGATGCATCTATTAATAATGACTTTGACATCAGTGTTTTAGGATAAGGTTTAAGCGGCTCCATAAAGTAATGAAGATATTGACTTGGCTGTAAAAACGCTGTTCTGAGCTCAGCAATAGAATAGTTTCCAAAGCCATCAATATGGAAAAAAGCAATAATGTTTTTACTGACAAATCAATACCACATTATTTACTACATTGCTAAAAGCTAAGTGTGTTTTTATTTACTTCTTGAGATACCACTACTTCAATGGAAAAACATACTGCCCTGACCTCCCTCCCACTCACCCTCCCTCCCCTGCTCTGACAGCCATAAAGGCCACGGTGAATTCTTGACATCCATCCTCGTTAATTACAATGACTGCACATGCACTGCTGGAGATGTATAATTATCAGCACCTCGGCAAATGGTAGCTCTGCTTTGTAGCTATAGGAAGAAATAGCACAGCTGGCAGAGTTGACTTTGCCATAGGATTGATTTAGGGGCAAATCATCAAAAGCTATTGTATCATTTGCGTACCATGGTTTGATGTGTGTCAGGAAGCACGGGGGGTGGACGGATAATCGTGTAAGAAAAATGTATGATTATAGTGTTTGAGATTATAATGTCATTCAAATGAGACCCGACTTCATTGACTGGCCACTTTATAAGGTGTGGTCATAGTGTGGTCTCAAATAAAATATGCAAATTTTCTTTCAACTCCAGGCACCAACAAGGCATTTTTTTTTACCACACAACTACCACTCATCTTTTCTCTTTTTTGGACCATTCTCTGCAGGGATGATTGTGCATGAAAATCACAACAAACATTAACGATTCATTAAAAAGCACCCATATAGCCCATTCTGAGGCTTGGTTTGAACTTAAGACTGTCATCAACACAATCTGTATGCCTAAATGCATTGAATTGCTGCTACGTGATTGGCTGGTTAAGTAATTGAGAAGATGTAGCTAAAAGAAAGTGCATGTCCTCTTTTATCCCCATGTGCCCTATCTTATTATTTCCTATTTTGCCATTTGAGAAACAGAAGAAGTCACTGCATGGTCCGGTAATCATTTCTATCATGCTGTCACACATAACCGGTTTAGAACAGACACTGACTCAGGTCATGCTCACACCGACTCCAATCAGCCCCGAATAATCAGTGAAAAGAAACCAGCGTCCCAACCGGAATACAACCACCCACCACTTCAACATGCATCTGCATACACATGGGCTGCTCATTGCATCTGTTTTCACTGTGACACTAATGCCAACATCAGAGTATAATATGTTCAGCGTACCTCCATCTGCAGAACAAATAAACGATGCAATACTAAATGAAACAGGTTTGAAGTCAGGTACAGCAGATCTGAATGGGCCTCATATGAGATCAGCTGTTTCCAAGCACAGTAAACCAAATGTGGACATAAATTACATATTACATTGTGATACACCTACAGCACGAGCAGGATACAATGCAACTCTGATGTCATTGTCAAAAAAAAAAAAAATCAACAAAAATGAACAAAATCTAACACCCAACACTGAGCTGTATACAGCTGGTCCAATGAATTCTAAAAATAGGACTGCATTTCAAAATATAAACTGTTAAATGTAAAATATGAAATTTGTTAAGTTAAATTGGGACTAATTGTTTACAGTTTAATATGTACAGTGGCATTCTGACAGTGTAGCAGTGACTAGAATATTCTGCTGCAAATGTGTTATTTTCCACAAAGCATGTCACAGGCGACAGTGAAAGGGTTAAGACTGGTGAGAAATGTCACTTTTAAACTTGAACCATGAACAAAAGCCTTTAACCAGTTATTCGTTTTTAAACCAGCTGTTGATAGTATTAGTGTAGGCTATTAACTATGTCTGTGTTTGTTTACAGTTTGAACATAGCCCTAAATAACTTTGTGCGTTTGCTTTCTTTGAGGGATAGGGGAAGGATGTTACTCACGAGTGCCATCAAAGCGTGTGGCGATGGTATCCAAGAAGGTGTTCTGCGGGGCCAGCAGCCCCCGCATCACCGGCATCCTGCTCCGGGTGGACTGGGTCCTCCTGTTCCTGCGCCCAGGGGCAGCGCTGGACTCCTGCTCAGACCCGAAACCCGGCAGGAACCGTGAAGTGCCCGGTGCGCATCCCAGCCCCTGGAGAAGCGCACCGATCCGAGATACGCGCGGTGGCTCCACCTTGGCACCGCGGGGGTTGTGACCATAATCAACTCAACAGAGAGCGAGTAATAACCGCGAGATGCACCTGAGCACCACTCGACGGAGAGGAGGAATTAAATCAGATGACAAGTGTTCGTGCGCTCTGCTCAAGATGATGGTGGACGGATGGAAGGCTGCAAGTTTTGGTGCTGATGGTGCGTGGAGCCAGTGTTAAAGCTCCTCCTCGTCTCTCTCTCCTCACACTTACATGCACAGTGCACACACTCTCTGGTTGTATGGATCTCACCACAACAGACAGCAGATGCACAGTCACATGACTTCTTTCAGGTAATCAGTCTATGGTCCTGTTCAAAGTGAAGGGAACAACAAAAGGATTATTTTAGGGAAACAGAGGCCGTGCCCCCAACAAGACCCCTGAGTTTAATTATTAACAGAACCCTGTCCCCAGTTACGCCCGCGCCAAGCGCAACCGTTAACATTAGCCCATAGTCACGTCGAATAGCTTAGTCTAAATTTGCTTTATAAGAACACATTTAAAATGAATGTTTAAAGTTTATCTTTAAGACATTAAGACTCACCAAAGCCTGGACCAGTGCCTCTGCTTTGTTCTCGGCTCTCCTCAGGACCACATGGCACCGTGCAGGCGTCCACGTGGAGTAGTGATTTTCTGCCCCCTACTGGTGATACGGTGCAAGTTTAAAGGGCGCGCTTTCATTTTTATGTTCGAAAAAAAAATCGAATTAATATGTATCCAATGTGCTCTATAAGCAGGGCTTAACATTACTGAGCCTATAGCCAAATGCAGGTAGATTTGATCACTATACTTTACGTAAAATGTTTACTGCTGCTGCACTATTTGAACGTATGTATCATGTATGTGCAATACTATATCATGTGCAATACAAAATTCATCTGTATAAGTATTTCACCACCTGTGAAA